>PVHP010020167.1:0-31301 GCA_004024765.1 Zapus hudsonius | reverse complement strand
TTTCAAGGCTGACTGGAGTCATTATCCAGTTAATACCTATGTGACTCACCAAAGGCAGTCAGGAATATAAACCAGCACTTCTCACACCTGTCTAAACTTATCTCTTATTAGCAGTATTGCTGTTATTTCATAGGCTAGCCATTAGCCTCTCATTTAGTAACTAAATTTCTGAGAATATAAAAAATCTTAATATTCAGATATATACAGTTCCTATTGTCAATATTAGATATTCACTAGTGTGCACATGTTTCCTTCTTTAGGAAATAGATTGGATGTGACTAGCAATATATATACCTAAAATCCAGTAGACTTCAGAGTTCTTTCCAAACCTACATTCCCATCATTCTTTGAAATTCCTCATCATTTTCAGTTTCCATATATGTTCATTGTTGCAGTCACCTTCTCATTTCTGGAACAAAGCACCCAAGCAAAAGTAGCTGATAGGAGGAAAGTTTTTATTTTGGCTTACAGTCTCAAAGAAAAGCTTCCTGATGGCAGGAAAAATGGCACGTGCAGAGGCAGGACAGTACCTCTGCCACAGCGGGTAGAACAGCAGGCTGTGCTTTGACTGTAAATGTATGTCTGCCATAGGCTCAGGGACTTTTGATTAACTGCAAAACAGCAGAAAGAAAATGTGCCAAACTCTAGCTAGAAGACAACTAAGTCCGTTTCCCCGACAATACACTCCTTCAGCAAGGCTCCACCTCCATGCACTGAAAACACAGAAATTTGTAGTGAAACATAGCTCAAACCACCACAGTCATGGATGAAATGAATATTTAAGATATTTTCAGAAAGTCATTTTTTAAAAGAATGCATTCAGTCAGTTGTTTGACCCAACTTTTATAGGACAGATCAATTTTGTTTTCTATTATTTCAAAGTGGCTATATTGAATTAAATGGATTTAGGTAATCTAAGAAACCACCTTAAGATATTGCATTCCAGTTGATCACTCTCAATCTGAAACATTTATTTACTTTTAAAAGTTTTCTTTAATTTGTGTCGGCATGATCTATGATGTAAGAAAGGTATATAGTAGTTCCGTGCACATAGTAGGAATTCAAAATTGATAGTGATAATGAATGATATTAAAAGTAATTTAAAATATGCCTGCTGTTTCCTATTTTTAGCCAAGCAAATATTAACGCATGATCTGGGGAAGGGAGGAGAGATGTGTGTCAAAAATACTTTAAATTTAAGTTTGCGAAAGTGTTAGAAATAGCAATGAACTTATGCATGGCTGATGGGTAAAATTAGTTATGCCTGTGTAATTAGGTTGAAAAAGCTGGTATCTATCAAAATATTTTCTCCCATCTCAGTTGAACATACTGCTACTTTTTTTTTTGCAAACATACACAGTATATCTGCATTGGGAATTAGCATATTCTCAGGATCCAAAAAGGAATAAGGCTTGGTAGAAAGGTAATCAGGTAACAGCCTTATGGAGTAATTTTAAAAGTGAATGTTGTCTTTATTTCATTTGGTAAAGCTTTCATCATGATTTGAATGTGTGACTAAAATATAGTCAAATATTTGTGCATGGCACAAAGAACTTTTATTTTTATTTTATTAAAAGGGATCAAGTAAAAGAAAATCTCAGACAGGTCTGAGAGAAGAGAAACATAACCATTGAGTATGGAGAGTATTGGTCACAGTGAGAAGTGAGTAGTGGAGGTAATTTGAGATGAGTTTTCATGAGCTATATGGAAAGCTTGATGACCAGGAAAGACATGAAGGATCCAAGCTTGCACAAAAGTTCTAAGATACAAATGCGTGTTTCTGCTGTGTTCTGTGCTGGAGAGCCCTTATATTCTTCATGTAAATAACCATGTATTTTCTCCTTAAGGTAACCATAGTGGTTTTTTTGTTCTCAGTGTAGATTTCCCTATAATACTGATAACCAAACAGACCTTACATATGCACCATATGCATATATACATATATTCATGGTCCCATATTTTCATTGCCTGTGTTTTTTTCTGTTTCCCTGGTACATCCTTGTGGCCAGAACAAAGCATGGCACATCACAGACACATATTTTTAAATGAAGGAAGGTTAAAGAATGAGAGCAAATGGACTCTGAGAGGAATAAAAACCAGTAAATGTCTTACTACTGAGAGATATTAGGTGAGCTATCTGGCTCCCTGCATCTTATTGATGTTTCTCATATAATCTGTAATATGTCATATATTTCACAGGTTATTATGAAGAAAGTGAGTCCATGTTACAAATAAGACTGATGAAGTTCAAAAACAGAGGAACGACACAGTAAGGCCATTCTGACACATATTCCCACTGGAGTAGTAAAGTACTTAGTGGACATAAAGAGAACATAGTGGACGTAAGGACAGAGGACATAGTAGACATAAAGGATACAGAGTGGACATAATGAGAACTGGCAGAGTATGTACTTTCACACCGGGAGGGACAGAGCTTCTTCTGACCACTTCCTTTGACAGTGAAATGTGGATGGAGGCTGGAGAGATTGGCTCCTCAGTTAAAGTACTTCATGTGTGCATGGGGCATGAGAAACACAACTGCACAACTCTAGTGGAAGATGCATATGCATATCAAGTGAGATGGATTCTCAACATAAGCAGGAGGCCATGGCTACGCTTGTATGGAACCCCAGTCCTGTAAGAGATCATGGACCCTAGAATAGTTCAGGAAAGAAATTGTTCATGGAAAGAAAAGCCAGCAGTGGGATCAGTAAGAGACTCCATCTTAAGGACAGTTGGAAGAGCAGTAAAGCAGGGTTTCTGCTGTGGCCACTGTGGGTGAACCATGTGTGGAACGGGGACATATGTGTGCATAGAGCGCATGCACACACATACACACACGTGTGCGTGCACATACGCACACACACGAAGACACACAAATGCTGCATGGATTCACATACACTGAGGGGATTGCCAATTGTAGAATGACCTGAAGGGGCCTTGTGTGTGCTTGTTATAACTTTGGGAAGCAAGAGTTAAAAGTGAAAATCAGTTTAAAAAAAACCTGCACTGGATAACAGATTCTGTTCATTAAGGGATTTATTTTTCTGGATCAATTTAGCCATTCTGAGTACACCATTCTCTTTTCATATTGTTATCATTTGAAGGCCAAAATTGGCTATTTTTATATACACAAAAATAAGTGACGAATTCCAAGTACCTAAGAAGACACACATTGAGAAAGCATGCCTGAGACAGCATGTGTGCACACATGAGAACGTCATTTGTGAAGACACACGATAATCTCTTTCAGGCTGGAGACCCCCACACTCAGCGTGTCATATTTGTTCTTTGTATGGCATGAACCTTCACAAACAATTTTAGTCAAAGATACAGTGAAGTGTAAATACCATAAGGGCAGTAATCATATTTGCCTTCCAAACATAACCTTAATACTGAAAACAGGATATGTACTTAATGCTGACTGGATGAATAAATAAAATTTAATATCTAGGTCCTGAAAATGAAGAGGAAGCAAGAACATTAATATCCATAGGCAAATAGACAAATAACTCATTGTGACTGAAAATTAAGCTTAGCTTTTAAAGCCTTTGGTCCAGACCGAAAAAAAAAGTTTTATAAAATCAGGATATTTTAATATAAAGGAACATGTGTTTTCTATACTATCGACTAATACAAAACATACTTCAGACATTTTATTTCACATGAATTTCGTGCATCAGGTATGGGACATCTATGGAACTCAAAATGTTTTGAATAGCATTTTTCTCCTTTTGTGTATGTATATGATGTGCATATATTCTTATAGATATTGGATCATATAGGTGAATGTGCAGGGGTGTGTGGAGGCCAGAGAATAACCTCAGGTGTCATTTTCAGGAATTCATTCTGTCTACCTCCTTTTGAGTCAGTGTCTTTTATTGACTGGAGCTCATCAATTAGGCAACACTGGATAGCCAATGAGCTGAGAGATCACCCTGTCTCTGTTTCCCCAGTGAGGGGATAACAGATATGCACAGGACATTCAGTATTTACCTGAGTGCTGGTAACCAATTTCAGGTTCTCACATTTGCAAAACAGCAAACTGAGCTACTTCACCAGCCCTGACAAGTATTCTTTATGTGTTTACTAGGCTACCCAATAAAGAGCCAAGTCAAGCAGAAGTAATTTTGCATAGAAAGAAATATTGTCACCTTCTTTTCTTATCATTCTCTCATACCAATTCTCACTTAAAATAAAACTGCTTGCTTCATGCTTTCATGTCCGAGTTCTTTTTTAAAATATATTTTATTTATTTGAGAGAGAGAAAGCAAGAGGGAAGAGAGAGAGAGAGAGAGAGAGAGAGAGACTAGACTTATAGCTATTGCAAATTAACTACAGACACATGTGCCACCTTGTGCATCTGGCTTTACACGGGTGCTGAGGAATCGAACACAGGTCCTTAGGCTTTGCATGTAAGCACCTTAACCTCTGAGTCATCTCTCCAGGTCAAAGTTCTTGATGTCATACTTTTCAGCATTTGAAAATGATTGATGAAAGCACTGTTGTCATTGAGAGGGAATACTAGCTGTCTGGTTTTGCCATCAAACATTCCAGCATTAGGATACTTACTTAATATCCTTCATTCTCTTTATATCACTCGATTTCTTCCCAAATTTTCTTTATAAACTCACAAAGTAATTTCTGCCATGACGAGAAAGTAATCATTACCACCCTTTTCAGTAGCAGCAATGGAGGAATGAGGAGAGTCAGGGAAATTAAAACCAGCTCATCTTCACACTATCAGTAAGACATGGACTACAGACTTCACTTCTTGCTTAGAGTCCCTCTTGTTTTAGTGAATGTTTAAGGTAGAGGTGGAGAACATATTTAACTCATCTGTAGAGAAAATTCAAGTTATTTTGTACAATACAAGGACAAATATTAGTACCTTGTTTCATGTAGGAAAATCTACAGTAATATGTAACTATAGTCAATATAGCAGATAGGTTACACTTTCTTCTTGAGAATGTATCACTAGAAGAGATACACTTAAAAATTACTAGTTATTATGTCCTAAGCCATTGACTAATGGTGACCCTGTGAGATCCAGAATGGTATCCAGTACCCAGATGGTAGCAAGTGCAATGCTGGAAAGCACAACAAAAGCTGCCAGGGGAAATTTGTCAATGATATTTGGTGAAAGCTGAAACCATGGATATAAAATGCAGTCTGTTGCCATGAGAAGGCTGAATACACTTCCTTCTGGGAGAGATCAATGTACCAATAAATGATCACTGGTGCAACAGAGACACCAAAACCTTGGGGGGGGGGGAGATTCAACAGGTTTTAAATTGGCCAAGAAATCCACTCAGTGACAAGGAACCCTTACCTCGAATTGGGATTCAGGGAAAAATATTACAGGAACCAAAAACTGGGGCTCCAAAAAAAATCCCCATTACTAGAGAACTACAGAGAGGCTAATCTCAATAAAATTTTGCCAAATTAGAAATGCATGTCTCATTTAACCTATACTGATCTCACTCTCCAATGGAGATTCTGTTTGTATTTTTCAGAAGGCTGTGAGAGAGCTGTGCTCATTCCAACTCCATGGAAGAATCGCAGGCGGAAGGCTGATATCCCAGCAAGAGATGAACCACCCCAGGCCTATCGTGTAGCCCCACGTGAAACACCTGAGACAGTGGTGGGCCAAGAAAGGGACCTATAACCACAGCCAATCAGTCATCCCAGGATAAGTCAGCGAGATAGACTCCAACGACTTCCAACACAACTTAAAATAGAAGCACAGAGGCTCTTAAGATCACAACAACAATGAAACAGACTTAAAACTCACCCTCCATGACTCAGGGAACTGAGCGGAAGAGGGGCGGAAAGATTGTAAGAGTCATGGTGGGAGAGATTACCCAGAGACATGACCCCCTCAGCTACAATTCATAAGGGGGGGCAACCTTAATGCCTCCTGTGCTACCCATAACCACTTGCCACATGGATTGATCCAATGTTTCCACTGAGGAGGATACCCAGTGGATTGGGGACAGGGGGGAGGGAAATGGGAATATAAACACAATATTTACTCAATCGATGTATCTAATTTTGGGCAATAAAATAATTTTTAAAGTATACTTTGTTTCATTTGTTTTCTTTGCCATTTGCTCATTCCTGGTTCAGTGTTTCTTGAAACAATAACACTCTTACATTTTTTTTCCTTATTTGTATCTATATCTGTCTGCTATATAGACTATTGAATCTCAATGCTCCATTTTAATTACCTTCTTCCTCAGACACAAAAACACATACCACACAAACACATGGTAATGAATATATAATCTCAGAGTTGTCCTGGAGCTGTAGGTCAGTAGTAGAATCAGTGTGATTGCTTCCCATTTGCAAAGACTTAGGCTAAAACTCAGGGAGTGAGGGTATGCATATACACACTCATTCTCATATGACTTTTCTTAAGAATCTTGTAACCCCAACATATTAATTGCCGTTACCTCATGTAGCATCTAAGAGCACACATATTTAGCTACAGGAAAACAGAGTTTTGTATGTCAATTCTTTGTTTAAAACTTCTTCCAATTCTTTATTGTCTCTAAAGCAGGCTGGTGAGATGGCTGAGTGGTTAATGTGCTTGTCTGCAAAGCCTAACAACACAGGTTGGATTCCCCAGTACCCATGCAAAGCTTAATGCACAGAGGGGCACATGCGTCTGGAGTTCAATTGAAGCAGCTTGAGACCCTGGCACGCCTATTATTTTTTGATTTTAAAGTATTTCTTATTGTCCATAATGAGTTACATTGTTTAGTGGGCCAACAATGAGTTGTTATCCTCAATTCCTCATTGCCCCCCTTCCCCATCCCCAGTCAGCTGGATATCCTCCTCCATGGGTTTTCTCTGTATGTCTCTCTTCTCTCTATCTCTCTCTACTTGCAAATAAATAAATAAATAGATAGATAAATAAATAGATAAATAAAAATATTGTCCAAATAGATGTCATTAATTGGGACTTCATATTCATTATTCATAACATTTCAGTTGTCACTTGCACAAAAGACTATGGTTTATGTATATAAGAAACTCTTAAGATTTATTATTACTTCTTTCAACAGAAAATTCTCTATCCTCTCCCTAACAATTTTTTTTGGACACTTCACATGTTCTTTCAAAATTCATACCCAAAATTCTCCAACATAGTGTATACCAGTTCAGGACCATCTACATTCCTCAGCATTTGCTTCCTACCCTCAGGATTGTGTCAGATACACATGAAGCCATTGGCACACGTCTGAACTGGTCAGAAGCATGGAATGCCATCTCTCCCTGGAAGCATCACATCACCGAAGCAGTTGTCTGAGAATGTAAAACATGCAGCATGCACTTATCTTCTCTAATGCTTTTACATCCAAACATTTCTTAATAAAGATGCTTTGTAAATCTGATAGAGAGTGAAATGTGACAGCATTCATCATTTTGCTGACATTGCATTTTGAGAGTAAGAAAATCGCCATCCTTTAAAGGAAGAGCCATCTTCAGTTTGAAAAAGCCCTTCTCCTACACAAACATATTTAGGAAACTGGAAGAAGCTAAAAGCTCCTTAACCTACTGCACAGCTTTGCCTCAGGGCAGCCCGAACTGGAAGAACAACCAAATGGGGAAGAATTTCCCTGAAAGCAACATGAAATCAGGATGGAAGCCTGTACTCTCTACATTTCACTGCTTGTTCTTTGGTTAACATTTTAGCAACTGATTTTAAGCAGTGAAAGAAGCTGACCTTGTGGAACAATTAAAGCCTTGATAAAGAGGAATGATGGAAATGACCCATGCTAGGTGATCACAGAGCTTCCTCATGTCCAACCAACCAACCAACCAACCATACTGTCAAGAAAAGAGATGTTTATCTAGTTTCATACTCACCAAGAATTCTTAATGGATTCTGTGCAAGTGAAATTATAAGACTGGTAAAAAATGGGATTCAAATTTCAGGGAAAAAATAACTTCTTTGTTATTCCTGGTGGAAGTTGGAATGGGATGTCCCCCATGGGACTCATGGATTTTGAGTTCTCAGTTTCTAGCTGGTGGCAAGTTACTCAGTGCAGCCTTGACGGAGGAGGCATGTCGCTGGACCAAGGAGGTTTCTTTGTCTATTTTGCTGCTCCCATCAGCTACTTGACAGTACACATCACTCTGTATTCAGAGCAAGGCACAGATGATGAACAGGGGAAGGACACAGATGTTCTCAACGTGTATGTGCAGATGTATGGGGCACCTTTAAGAGGAACTCAGCTATGCTATGATCTTCAGTAAGATATGACCATTAATTCACTTTTCACTTGTGACATTTTAAAATATTCTATTTTATTTACTTACAAGGAGAGAGAGAGAGAGAGAGAGAGAGAGAGAGAGAGAGAGAGAGAGAGAGAGAGAGAGAGAGGTGTGCCCCAAGGCCTCTGGCCACTGTAAAGGAACTCAAGATGCATGTACCACTCTGCATCGGGTTTACATGGGTACTGGAGAGTCGAACCAGGGTCCTTAGGCTTTGTATAAAAGCACCTTAACTGCTGAGGCATCTCTCCAGCCCACTTGTGATATTTTTAACTGAGGTTATCAGAAGTGTCTATATAGCCTACACAAGCCTACAAAAAGTGGAAGATACTTTTACGTGGTTGTTTCACCTAATTCTAGTCATACTGAATGATAAGATCCCTTTGGTATCTGTGGGGATTGGCTCCAAAACCATCACGGATGACAAAGTGTAAAGATGTTCAAGCCCCTTACATAAAATGCAAAATTTTGAATATAGTATAAGTACATTCTGCTAAGTACCATACATTAGCTCTGCATTACATATGTAATCGATATTGTGCAAATAATTGTTCTGATATACAGCTTAGGGGTGATGGCAAGGAAATATGTCCATGCATGTTCAGTGCAAATGAAATTTTTAAAAAATATGTGTGATTGAGACTTGGTTTAATCAATGAATGGAAAACTATTTGATATGAAGGGATGACTATATTTTAGAGTCATTATATTGGTGAAATATATATGCAAATGTGTCCAATGGAGCCAAGATTACATTCATACATTTCTTTCAGAAATCTCACCTTATAATACAGCACTGCATTCTGGTTTTTAAAATGGGGTTAATTTTTACCTCAGCAGGTGGTGATTTTGCCAGGGGGCATTTAATACTGCATACAATTAAATAGCATACCTTTCCTCTCTCTATATCTACCTACTCATTTCCCTTGTCAGGCACACAGTGTGGATATTTTTTAGTACAGTATTCACTACATTTCACTTAGAAAATGTTACTTTTTGACTTATGCAACCAAGTAATTATCTTCAAATATCTTCCAAATCCCTGAGCTAGATACATTTTTTTATATACTAAGAAAATAACCTGGGTCTCTTCTGACTCTATTTTTGACATTATTCAGTGAGATGAGAAAAAAAAACCACTCAAGAATCTACAGAAAATTAGAAGCGATTGAAATCAAACTTCCTAATCTTGGTCTTAAAAATGCACCCAGGGATGTGTGAGATACTACAAATACTTGTAAATGATGTGCCTAGTGACACAAAAATTAATGATTATTTGATAGTTATTAAAATACAATATTATGATGATTTATATTATTAGAAATTATTTTAATTTTTTCCATCATGCTACAAATATTTCATGAATAGAGAATCAGCAACTTTTGGCATCATATTATTTTTAATAAAACCTCCTCAAGATATAATAATTTTATTTTTGCCAATGAATATAACTAAAGAGTATCATACCTGAACTATACCTAGTCCCTTTATGTGGTTCCTGTTTGATTGAACATAAGAAGAAATAAATTGTATCCTTAGATTTTTGTTAAATGCAATAATTTAGGATTATTGCATTGTTCAATGATCTTCACATTAACATGCTCAGTACAATTTATTATTTATTGTTTCCTGGTGAACTCTCAAATTTCACACTTAATAGGAAGTGAGAAACAGGAAGTTTAGCAAGGTTAAAACTTTATTTAGCTATGTGGGTTGTCAGAGCAGATGCCAACTTCCAATGCATAAGGGTCACCTAATATGGGTGTCATGGTTTGATCCAGGTGTCCCCCACAAACAAATGAATGTGTTCTGATAGATCGATTCTCAGCTGATGGCAATTCGGGACGAGAGCTGTGTCGTTTGGGCGGGCTTATGGGGGTTATAAGCCAGCTTCCCCTTGCCAGTGTTTGGCACACCTTCCTGCCGCTGTTTGCAGTGCTGTGGCGGAGGTGATGTCCAGCCCTCTGCTCATGCCATCGTTTTCCCTGCCAGGATGGAGTCTCCCCTCGAGTCCATAAGCCAAATAAATCCATTCCTCTACAAGCCACTTTTGTTTGGGTTCTTTCTGCACAGCAACTAGAAAGCTGACTGCAACAATGGGAAAACCCATATATCATCCATCCCTCTCACTACATACAGTCAATATAAACATGTAATGTACATACATGTGACCAATATCTATATAACTGATGTTGGATATAGGAAGAGATTTCTAAAGGGAGCTGCTCCTCAAATTATGGTGGCCAGAGAGTCCCACAATTGATGCCTGCAAGATGGAGAACTCACAAACCTGATGGTTGTATCTTTCAGGAATTCGGAGAGAAACTTGCCTGACTTCACGAAGGGCAAGAGAAGCTAGATTTCCTGAGACAATGCAGGAATATCCTCTTCCTCTTTTTTTTTTTTTTAAATATTTTATTTATTCATTTTCAAGCAGAGAGAGATAAATGAGAGAGAGAGAGAGAGAAAGAGAGAGAGAGAATGAGAACACCAGGGCCACCACCTTGTGGGTCTGGCTTATGTGGGTCCTGGGGAATTGAACCCGGGGACCGGAGGCAAGTGCCTTAACCACTGAGCCATCTCTCCAGCCCTCCTCTTCCTCTTTTGGTGCAAGTGGTGCTTCAAATGCTAAATTCTCTTGAATAAACTCATAGATAGCTGAAAATAATGCTGTACCAACTAGTGGGAAATCTCTTAAGATTCACAGGAAACAAACGAACTATGCATTAATTATTAGTGAGGTGTGTATCTTCATTGCCCCATCTTTCCCTCCCTTCTCTCCCTTCTTCTCTACTCTATTCTGTCCTTTACCCTCCCTACCTTCTGTCCCCTCTTTCTCTTTCCTTTCTTCTCCTCACCTTTTTTCTCTCCTCTTTACTTATCTTTACTTCCACAGTTTTTTTTTATCTGTCTTTTATTGTTGTTATTAGTGGTCACATATTTTGAATATATTTCCTCATGATCAACTATAAACTCAAGTCTTGATAAGCAAAAGCAATGAATTCCTTAGTTTACTGTTTAAATTCCTGAGGGAAAGAAGATATGTTGATGAAAATTAGTTTGAAATCTATATATTTTATATTTTAATCTAATATATACTTATACTTTGAAGTAAGTGTATGAAACGATATGGCAGAAAGATTACAACTTAACTATAATGGCAATTTAAATTTCTTTCAGTGGTTACTAGGGGATATCTAAGAATATTTTTTTTAATTTTGTGTTCATATTTCCTATAGGCTGTTATATTTCTTGTAGGTTTATTTAATCTAGTGCTGTCTTGCTTGTCTTAAATTGCAATACATGTTCTAAGGTAGAGTGCATGTCTAGCATGAACCAAGCCCTGAGTTTGATTCCCAGTACCGCTTAATAAACCTGGTGTTGTGTAGCCTTACACCTGTAATCCCAGAAGGATCAGAAGTTCAAGATCAAACTCAGCTATACACAGAGCTTGAGGTTAGCCTCATGAGACCTTGTCTAATACAACAACAACAACAACAACAACAACAACAACAACAACAACAACTTCTCTCACATTTGGCTATAGAAGTTTCTGGTTTGCAATTAGTGTTGACTGTTGGGGAGATTCAGACCCAGTCAAAGTGCTGAGAATCTGAGTATTGGGTGCTCAGCACAAAATGGGACATTTATACCATAGCCTCTGGACACAAGGCACCATTGTGGAAGAAGGGATGGAAAGAATGTAAGAGCCAGAAGATGGGGAGGACTGCTGTGAAACCCTGTCTTCTGGACAGCACATGGCCATTACTCTCCTAATCTCACAGAGGCTTATCACTACCTGCAAAGAGACCTGCACAGTAGTGAACCCGTTAGCATTCTGACATGAAAAGTCCTGGCATGTGAGTAGAAGAGGGGCTAGTTGGAAAAAAGAAAATGTTTGATGGAAGAGGAAAGAAGGTAAAGGGATAGTGTTATAATCCAAATGCACTATATATTTATTTAAATTCTCCACAAAAGTTTTCTTCTAGGGGCTAGAGAGATGACTCAGCAGTTAAGGCACTTGCCTCCAGTGCCTAAGGCCCCGGGTTCAATTTCCCAGTACCCACATGAGCCAGACCCACAAGGTGGTGGCCCTGGTGGTCTCTCTCTCTCTCTCTCTCTCTCTCTCTCTCTCTCTCTCTCTCTCTCTCTCTCTCTCTCTCTCTATCTCTCTGTATCTCTCAACTTAAAAATGAATAAATAAAATAATTTTTAAAAAGTTTTCTTCTAATGCTATGTGGTACCCATCTGTTTTGAAGTTTTTGTTTTGTAATTGATGGTAAAGATCCAACCAGGTGCCAAGCACTTCTAAATAACCTCCTTTCTCTAACTCCAAGCTCTGCTCCAGACTCTCACCTAGGTTGTTTCACCTAACTTTGGAAGTGCTGGTAAGAAAATTAAGCTTATTTCTCTGTCTTCCATTGCTCATGTATGTTTACTCATTTTCCCTTTTCAATTCCTATACTTGCAAACACACTTTAACCTGTAGACAATTCTTTTGTCTTCCTTCTTTTTCATTATGTAAACTGAGAGTAGCCACAAACTCATGAAACTGCTTCCTCAAGCTTTTGCGAGTTATGACTACAATTGTGGACCATCCTCCCAGCTTTAAAACTTCTTATAATGTTTTTGAAACATTAAAGAAATAAAATAACATGAGCTTATTGCTTCATTCTTATTGCCAGGTGTGAATTTGTTTTCCATATTATGGTCGAATCTTTGTCACTGTAAAGATTTTCACATTCTGAAATTGCTTTTGTGTTTATTTTCAACTTCAGATTCCTATTGACATATAGATAATGAAAATGAAAACACCACAATTTATGGGAGGTATTTAAAAACAGTTTTTCTTCTGCCAATCATTTTTGTTTCCAACAGCTATTGCCTGGTTTCTTTTGATAAGCAAGAGTAGTGTAGGAATTCTTCAAGTGTTTCTTGTATAAATAGGAGAGATTTTTGAAGTTCCTCTCTTTCCTGACTCCTATCATTTATAGGCCTGAGGCCTAGAATTCCATGTTTAAATAGAATTAATATTCTATTTCCTAAAATATGGGTTCCATTATATCTGGGATGTTCATATTGAATTATCTTTCATATTTGAAAAAAATATTTAATATCTATGTGTGTGAGAGAGCAATTATGACCCATTTATAGATGTTAAATAAACATGAATTAAACACACTAACTTAAGGTTTAATGAATCTAACTGGCAGTTTTACAATTGGTTCAAATGGAAAAAAATCAAATCATTATAAATGTAGGTGGAATAATGAATATTGACATGATACAAAGATATAAAACTAGAATTATTTATAGGATGAAAGGAGACAAATTTACCTTCACTCATGAAAAGTCCCTATATAGCTCTAGACAAAAATTAGTTTTCATTGTTATCAGGTTTCTATAATTCATAGAATTTTAAAATAGCTCAAAGGCAATGAAAGGTTAGAATTAAATCAAATAGAAAAGTGTGTTAAAGAATGTACAGTTTTCATTTGGAGACAGTAATCCTTTTTGCTTATCATAAATTTCCTTATTTCTTAAGTCTGAGCTTCTTCTGCATTTTATTACCCTGGAGAATTATGGGGTTTTTTTCCCCTTTCATGCGTTACTGTGTATTTGTTAGAAATGCATTTTATCGAGTATGTCTGTGGGTCTGGAGTCAGCAGAGAGAAGTCTGAGGTCAGCCTCCTCAAGCACGTAAAGTAGACTTCACCATTCTCCTTCATTATTACTTCATCTGTTTTTGTGATGGAAACTTATCTGTATTCTTTTCCTGACATTTACACTTGATTCTTTAGGTCTAACTTCTGGCTGTGTTTTCCAGATTCTCTTTCATTGTATTTGTTCCATCTACATTCTTTCCTGTGTTATAACTCTTTTCCCTATGCTGAGGACCTGGAAATTGACACCCTGATTTCTCTAATGCTGCAGGCACTTACTTCCAACTGTGCGGTAGAGATCATCAAACACGCATCCCACTGGCAGCCCAATTGTGACAAGACTAAGGCTGAATTCATAAAACACCTTCTAGCCACCCCTTGAACATAGGTTTAAAAATTCCTTCCCATTCAGTCCCTCTATATCATGGCTGGCTGCATATCCATTTCTATACTTATAAATACAAGGAAAGGGTACCAGCACATTATTTGGTACTTGAGAAATCCATTGTTGTCCCCAAATTGTCTTTCTCCTTTTTTTCCATCTCCTCCTTCTCCTCTCTTGTTTTCCACTATGTCACTCAAGCTAGCCAAAACCTCAAGATCACCAAATGAGAATAATGGCCCTTTGAAGCCTCCTTCTTATTTTTAAATCTGTTGTTACTTCCTCATTCTACTAAAACCATAGTTTGTTTCTTTATCCAGTACCACTTGTTCAGTTGGTACTATACATTTCTCCATTTTTCTTGGATTTATAGAAGATAATAACAAAAAACAAAAGCATTGTCATATTGTCTTATTTTTCAATCATGACACTTTTTCACCTGCTCAATAAACTTGTTCCTAAAACATGAATTTCAGTTTTCATGTTCCTACCTTATAAAACCTCATTGTTAAGACACACCAGATAAACTGTAAGTGTCATAGCCACCCATGGAAAATTCTAGATTGGGCTTCTTAGCCTCATCATTTTCAACTTCCACACTTGAAATTAAAATGTCAATCATTGTGAAATATGTGCCATTTCTTTAACTCACGATGTAGCTTTTATCTATAAACCACCTTCCCAACTACAATCTCTTTTGTAGCTTTTCTCTTTCCTGTGAAAATATTTGTATCTCAAATTCAATTATGGAAGCCTACTACTTTTGTCTCTTTTTATTTTTTATGTATATAATAGCAACTTTTAAATATGCTTCCCTTTCCTTTGAGTTCACTGTTGTAGAAAAGACCACCCAAATGAAAGCAAGCAAAGGCTATTTTTTCAGAGCTTACTATATGACTTGGGGTAAGCTACTCTCACCTGTATTTGGCAGAGCTTTAAAGACAAGCAAAGTAGTGAGAAAGATTTATAGTGGGAAAAACTAAGTCAAAAAGGATGCTTGGGATATGTTCCGATTGGAAGTTGTTGGCACAGGGAAGCTCTAGGTGGGCTTAATATCATCAGGGGACCCTGTGTGATTGATCAGGTGGCTTTCTCCAGTAGTTCTTAAGGTGGAAGTGATGAAAAATATTAGGGAAGCTATCAGTTATTGATTCAGTCCTGGTTATTCTGGGCCAATTAATTCAAGGTTTATTATTTGGCTTCCTGGATAGAGTACTAACGTTAACAGTCTGAATTTTTGGATTAGCAGCTCCAGAGAGCTTGGAAGGCCCTCCTCAGCTGCTTAGTACAGATTGCAGGTGTAAGTGCATAGTGATATATAATATGGACATTGTTTTTATTTTCCATTTGAGTATTCCATATTGTAGATAAAAATGTATTTGTATTAATTGCCACCATGCTTCGATCAAATTATATGCGTGTAAATTTGAAATGCTCTAAAATTTCACAAAAGAATTCACTTTGTGCATCAATGACAGCCCATGTCTTTTCAAAAATAATATGAAAAAAAAAACAATATGAGACAGCTGATAGCACCCACAATCCAGGTGCAGTAGGAATGATAAACAATGAGGTCACATGAAAAGAGCAGGAGAATGCTAATTATAAATGTTAATTCATGGCTGTAAGTAAACATCGAATGTGTTTCTCTGATTTCAGGAAATGTATCCACAGGCAGAAAGACAATGACTGTGTAACATATAATTCCAGTGGAGATTCTGATTCCAAGCATTACATTTCAGTGTCTGCAAAACTCATTTTTGAGAATTCTTTATTTTTATAGATCATTATTCATTACCTATTTTTATCACATCCATTGTTATTTAACATGGTTGCTTTAATATGGTTTTGCATATTATACATATTTAAATACCTGTTTGCTGAAATTCATAGAAGTTTCTTTAATAAATAACTCTGATCCTCAGCACATTACAGTTCATGGTCTATGTTTGGTCGAGAAACATTTTTTTAAATATTTTAAATTTATGGTGCATGGATTTTAAATCCTCTTTCTATACATAAAAATATTGGAAAGGGTAATAAGTTAGAATCAAAGCATTATGGATGGAGACTATATTACCAAACAGAATAACGTCAAAGTTTCAGATTATAAAATGGCATTGTATGCTGTTTATTGTTAAGTTATGTCTTGCATATTATTTGATAAATCAGCAGTTAACTATTATATCAGTTTTAAGTTAAAAAGGACCATATGAGACAAAATAATGCATATTCATTTTTCACACAGTCTATAGATCCAAAATTCAAAATCAAGGTGGGGGCAGGGCCAGGCTTCCTCTGAATGCTCAATGAAAAGTGGTCTTCCTGCTCTTCCAGAGACTCATGGCTGCTGTGAATCTTTGGCGTTCATGGAGGAGTAGCTCCATCACTCAGGTATCTGAGAATGCCTTTGCATGGCCTTCTTCCCCCTGGTTGCAGTGAGTTCCAAATCTTGATGTTTATTGGCTGCTCTTGAGTTGCTTGCACTATCCAGAACTCATCAAACTGTACATTTATGGGGTTGGGGAAAAATTTGGTTATATGTAAAATAAAAATACCATAATGCTATAAGATAATTTACATCTGGCTTTCATCTTAAATATTTGGCATCAAAATTTTACTAATACTCATAATCCTGAAACTCTTAGCCCCAGTGTTTTTTAAATTCACATTTGCTTTGAAATTCAATCCTATATTCTCCTTTTCAAATTGTGATGATTAGGTATTGTTGTCAACTTGATCGTTTTAATTATCTTGGGTGGGTCTCTGATGTTGCTCATAGGAAGGCAGCCTCTCAGGAAGGGGCACGATGGAATGCAGCTTAGGGAAGCTAAAAATGAGCATTCTTTCCTGTGAAGGCAGTAAAGGAAGGAAACTCCAGAGACTCCGGAAGCCATTAAGTCTGGGATAGGGTTGCAAGATCCCACCCTAAGGTTATATAAAGGGGAAAGAAATCCTTCCTCTGGTCCCTGCCTCTTTGCTATTGTGTGTGTGGTGCTCATGATGGTTTCTCTCTCTCTCTCTCTCTCTCTCTCTCTCTCTCTCTCTCTCTCTCTCTCTCTCTCTCTTTCTCTACTTTGACCTACGAAAGGAGGCTAGCCTTTTTCACCATGGTAGAACTTCCCATGGTTCTGTAGCTTCAATAAATCCTTTCCTTCCATATCTGTGCCTGGTTTGGAGACTCATCCCAGTGATAAATGACAACCCATAATCCTGAAATTTTGAGCCTCAGTGTTTCTTAAACTCCCCTTTTGCTTGAAGTTCAATTCAAGACCCATCTCTTCAAATTCTGTTAATTAGCTTGTCCCTCCAGATAATGTTCCTATTGCTCCCACTTCCCAGCTCTGCCACCTACATATCATCTGAATGTGGACGGGTCAATTCATCTGTTTAAACCTTTCTTTTCTTTTGATCCATGTGAGAAATGATCAACCAGTTAATTTCCAACAATCCTTCTTGTTTCCTTTCTAATAAAGACTAGAGTCCATCTTGGAAATTATATTTAACAGCAAAACCATTCCAAGTTTAAAACAAGATTCTTGGTAGAGAAGGGGTTCTTACTCTGTGAGGAGTGTGTCCTCTGCTCTTTCATTTGCAGTCACCACAGGTATCTGGATTCTGGGGTTTCAGCTCACAGCTACAAGTAGATTGGTAAGCAGTGAACTTGCATACCAAATCAATAGGCAAATTCTTTGAATGGACTCAAATAACACCTTCCTTCCTTCCTTCCTTCCTTCCTTCCTTCTTTCCTTCCTTCCTTCCTTCCTTCCTAAAGGGGACTGGAAACTGACTGCAATCAAAATCAGGAACAAAGAAATGGAAAGTAGATTTTTCGGTACTGTCAAAATTAGCACTTTTCACTCTGAATTAAACTTCGAAGTTTATTAAAATTAGAAAGGCAGACTCTATGGTGAGCTTCAGCTTTACCTATACAACTTACTTTCTGAAATCAAAATATTTAGTCACATTATTAAGGCTTCCAATATTGGATACATACATTCTATTTGTATGGTTTTAATGCCAAATATCCTCTAGAGCCATTTGTCTGAAGCATTTGAATATTTATTTATTTATTTATTATTTTTACAATGAGTTGATATCCCCAATTCCTCAATGCCCCCCCTCCCCATCCCCAATCAGCTGGATATCCTCCTCCATGGGCTGTCTGGATCAGTCTTTGTGGCAGGGGACCATGGATAGCCTAGTATTCAGCCTGGTTCTCCTGGCCCAAGTTTGTTGTTGCTGAGGGATGCCATGCCTCTGGATAGTCACTGCTGGTACTATTCTGGAAGGTGTGGGAAATTTATGAGATGTTGCCTTGCTGGAGGAAGTGTGTTACTTGGGAAGGGCCTTGATATGTCCTAGTCCAGCCCTCTCTCAGGCTGAGAGCTTTTCTATATCTCCTTACTGATGTAATGCTGGTCTGCTCCAAGTATACTTTCCCCTTTGTAACAGCTTCTTTCAAAGCTCTTTCTGGTTTGATTTTTATTATTTTATGTTTTGTCCCAGTAATCAGAACATAAGTAATGCTATATGTATGTGTGTCTGTGTATGTATGTATATATATGCATACATTTATGCACATGCATATGAGTATATATACATACATATGCATATGGAAACACATATACATATATATTCAATACTATTGTGAATATATGCCTCCAAACAATGAAGATTATATTCATTACTGTTAATTGGCCATATAAAGGGTGTCATGCTGAATAGTATAGAAAGCACAGGTGGTGACTGGGTAGACTGCTCAGTAGTTAAGGTGCTTGCCTAAAAAGCCTAACAACCTGGGTTCAATCCCCCAGTAACCATGTAAAACCAGGTGCACAGTGGCAGGCGTATCTGAAGTTTTTTGTAGAAGCTGGAGGCCCTGAAGAGCCCATTCTCTCTCTCTCTCTCTCTCTCTCTCTCTCTCTCTCTCTCTCTCTCTCTCTCTCTCTCTCTCTCTCTCTCTCTCTCATTTTACAAGTAAATAAAAATATTAAAAGAAACAGAGGAAGAACAGCAAAGAAACGATAAATAGGCTAAGTATTGGCTCATTTTGTGATCTGCTCTTATCTTCTCCTCTAGGTATTTCTGTTTTCTTCTAATAACTTGGCCCATCTTTATCTTATTCCGAGTTTATAGCACCTTCATAGCTCCCCCTTCTTGAATGGAGATTCCTGCCATCAGTGGAATAATGGCTTTTTTTTTCTGAATCATAAGACATTTGTCTACTCTGATTTCATACATCTTCACTTTTCTACTTCAATGAGATTATTTGTGTACATTTCTTAGCAGCTTTACCCACACATACGTCAATATCCTACTCTGTATGCTTATGACATGCTTGTAATCATGTCTATTAATTTTTGTCAATAAGAGAGTAAAGACAGCATCATATTAATATTTCTTTCATTTAGATAACCAAGCCACAGTACCTAGCATTCAGTAAACTTTTTTTTCTGAATAATTGAATCAGCCTTGTATACTTACTCTAAACCTGATATCAATAGATTGGTTTTATTTTTCTTTATGAACTCTTCCTCAGATTTTTCTCACATGGAGGATGCAATTTTTGATTTATCAACTATTGATTAGGTATCTACTCTATGCAAACAGCATACTGGGTGTTTAAAATATATTCAAAAATAGCAGAAATTAGTGCTTCCCCTAGGGTACTTATAAAGACAAAGCAAATATTGACTCTAATAATATGGATTGTGCATCAAAAAGTGATATTCTGTCCTGGTATAGTGCATACTTGTAATGCCAACACTGTAGGCTGAGGCCAGTAGATCAAGAGTTTGAGGGAGCCTGGAGTACATAATGAGTTCCAGGTCAGCTGGAGCTATGTGAGTTATATCCAGGAAGACTGTCTAAGAAAATAAAACAATGAAACAAACACAAACACAAAAAAGGGGAAAAAGACAAAAAAATGAAATTGAAATGGTGGCATAAAAAATACAGTGCAAGCATGAGTTGAGGATAGAGATCATGATAAATCTCATTTAATGACTATTATTTCATCCCGAACTTGAAACTGGCAAGGATATTATAAATGCAGGTATATAAATAAAAAATGAGAGGCAAAACTTCTGACAATGAGACAAGTGGAGATGAATTTTCCTCTATTCCCTTTTGAACCTTTTGAATTATGTGATAGTATTATTTACTGAAAATTTTAAAATTCTCCAAGGAAAAGTATGTCGACTTGTTTAAATGTCTCAAAGTATTACTGTATGATTTATTTGGGGAGGTAGTTTATAAAACATGAACTTTTAGGGGGGCTGGAGAGATGGCTCAGTGGTTAAGACATTTGCCTGCAAAGCCTAATGACCCAAGTTTGATCTCCCAGTACCCAAATAAAGCCAAGTGCACAAAGCAGCAAATGCATCTGAAATTTGTTTGCAATGCCTAAAGGCCCTGGAGTGCCCATATTCATTTTCTTCCTCTCTCTCTCTCTCTCTCTCTCTCTCTCTCTCTCTCTCTCTCTCTCTCTCTCTCTCTCTCTCTTTCTCTCTCTATCTCTATCTCTCTCCCTCCCTTGCAAATAAATAAATAAATGAAATTTATTTGAATTAATTCTTCTTGACTAGTATATGTTATATTGTAAACATCTTAAAATTAGGAACTGGAAGCAGCTGTCGATTACATAGCTTATGATTTTGTGCCAATTCATTTGAAGTTGATATGAACTGGACAGCTTGTGAGAGTGCACTAGTTTAGCTGATGCTTTGTTCTTGCATTAGTAATGACCAGGAAAGTATCTTAGGTAAGATGGTCTATGAGGAGCCCAGAATGGAGGAAATGGCAAGACTGAGTCCTCCTTCCACATCATCTCTCAGGCTCTAGGACACCGCCTCACTGTGGTCACGTAGATTTCAAGAGTCCAAGTGCAGAAAGAAGGAAAGGATAGAGGCTGGGAGGTTCCTGCAGACATGATTTTAGGATTATCAGATGGTAATTATCTCACAATACCAGCTGGGCTTTAAGGAGTGGGCAAAGAGACTATTATCTTTTGAGAGAAAGTGGTAAAATATTATGACTATTTGTAAAGTTCTTTAACTGTAAACTGAGCATTAAAAACATTCATGTTGAATTATTTTCAGATTAGTGGTGGGAACCATATCACTGTTTTCTAGTCGTGTCTCAAATTTTTCCATAATAGAGAATTGAGAGTTATAATAAAGATCACCTTAATGATGAATAGGATTTGAAAGTGTGCCCATGCTTCTAAATTTAGAATGCTAAGTATAGATTTATGTCCATTTGAAGTAACCTTTTATTAGGAAAATCTAATGTCTCCTGTTTAGATTTTTTTCCATGAGAGCTACCAATAACAAACAGTTCCCGTTCCATCATTATATATTTTAAATATCACCTTCTTTTGTCACATTAACTATATAAGAAATGGATACAATATTTTAATTTGAGTCTGATCAATATCAAATACAGTCAAGAGAGGAATTTCTTACACTGGCATGTCATGTTCAATTTTCAGAATTCAGGGAAACATTCTGGTTGCTGATGTCCTTTGACATATGCTAACTTACCTTGCCTGTGTCATGTCCCTTGTCATTTTTGAGTCATTCTATAGATATTTGTCTTAAGAAGATTGTGCATCATGAAGTTTTCAAAAGATGATTCTGTTTGTATATTTTTTAACTCTTGAAATGGATCCTGAAACATTTACTGTTGACTAGTTATATGATATGTTCCCTCTGTGGTTTAGTTTATCTAGATGTTAAGTAGAAATATTACCTCCTTCCATGATGCTTTGGTGAAGATAAATAAGAGAATAAATGAAAGCACTGAGCTTATTGTCTGAAACAGAGTGCATTTCGTTTATTATCCATGTCTCTCCTTGGTCTTTTGCATTTGACTATATGCTTAGCGTAGGAAGTTAAGGCATCAGTTGCTGCTTATGTTTGTACTCAGCTATGACCCAACATGTCCACCACACCTTCGCAGCAGAATTATTGGTATCAAACCAAGAAGGGAATCCAAGTAGAATACTTATTTTGGCCTTTTACTAACTCCATTAAAACAAAAGTACATACATACAAAGTAGAAGTATCAATATTAATAACACTGATGATAAAAGCTATCATTTTCAGGTTTCCTCTAACCAACCACCACAGAATAAAAGCACAATGGTGCCTGTGTGTATGTGTGTGTGTGTGTGTGTTGCTTGAGAATGAACCTTATGCCTCAGACATGCTAAGCAAATATTCTACCAATGCACTACATCCGTAGCCTACACCCTCCTTATTTCTCATTGAGAAACTAAACACTTAATTTAGCGAAACTCACTTACCTGAGGTGATAATAGTGGCTGTCATATGATGAAGCAATGACTTTAATCCAGTCTACTGAGCTCCACATTCCTTCCTCTTAACTCCATATTGCATTCATAAATTCAGGTATGAAATTTTCACTTATGTCAACTCTATCTCTTATCGTGTTTCTGACTTTTTTCAGTAAAATCTTTTAGAAAACCTTGTACAGTGGAGTGACAATCAGACCCAACTGAAAACATATTACATAAATTAGCACAGCTATCATCGGATGCACTATAAATTAGACCTAATTATGAGAGTCTAGTAAGATAGGGCTGTGGACCTGCAGTGTTGCTAATGGGATTCTGTGGAGGCATGTTTTGGGCTCTAGAGAATGGGGTGATAGGTGGCAATTATCATTAGTGACTTCTGAGTAAAGATATTGGAGTCTTCTCACTCATTAGACCAAACAGTTCAGTGGTCATTACAAGTAGCTCTAAAAGGCACTGAAATGCTGTCAGAATGGGAGTGATTCTTATTACTGCAGGAACCTGTTATTTCCATAATGGTGGTGTGATTAAGAAATCAGCATCGGGCCTCATCCCCATCAGCTGTGTGGTTTTTAAAAGCTCCTGGCAGTGGTCACAAATCAAACTTGGAACAGTTTCCGTACTCTTAGCGGAACTCACATGACACATACCATTTTCTTTTCCAACTGGGATTTTAATTTGAATATTATCAGGGACAGGTTAAAACAGATCTGCAATAAATCACTCGAAAAGTTTGGTCAGAGTTGGAGGCACACAGGCAGCCTCCGCTGATTCAAGGAGGCGACTGTTTTATAGCCATGCTTCGTTACAAATCTCCCAGGAATATGAACACAGATGTGCTTGTCACTTTTTTTTCCCCCTTACGCACTGGTTGTAAATACAAGGCATGGGCTTTTGTTGAAAAGTAATACATCACTTCATGAAGAAAACACCACCCAGATTCAGTGCTAGGAGAAGGAATTGCAGAGGCCACATTGTAAATTAAAAGATGTAAAAACTATACTACAGGACATTATGCTTAAGGAAACAAATTCTCATTATTTTGAAGAAGATTTTGAATTCTTAAAATCTGACCTAAGTGACAATTATAATTGGATATTTACAATGAAAAATATGTAGAAAACCTACAAGCAATAAGTCAGTGATTATGCACTTGCAAAAACATGTGCTCGGCATTTTTTTTTAATTCCCTAATTAAATCCTAATTACGATGTGCAGTGGAGTGTTAATTTTTGCAAGCTATACCTCCAGGGCATTTTTTACACCTTCAGGAGCCTAAGCTTATTCGGATATGTAAAAGATAATTATCAACAAAGAAAGAACAACCACATTGCTGGCTTGGAGAGAGAGTTGCTTATGTGCTCTGTTCTGTCTCTACCAAAACAACCCTGGGGACCTTTGCATTCCTGTGACATGTACAGTCTTTCCTTTGCTGCAAACGTGTCCACTCTGGCTACAGTACAGGAAAGCATGTCAGAATGCTTCTACTCATGGCTCCTTTCCCAAGAAAACCTGCACTGAAACCCAGTAAATTTGAAAAGTGGGTAAACTGTGAACCCAGAACATTCAAATTTTGCTTCCATGTAACTACTGAGAGAGTCCCAGCATGAAATAGCATTGGGGAGCCAATGTTCTTACAGTACAGCTTGATGGTATACAGCTTACAATTAAATAATGACTGGGGATGGGGAAGGGGGGCAATGAGGAATTGGGGATAACAACTCATTGATGACCCACTAAACAATGTAACTCATTATGGACAATAAAAATAAATAAATGAATACATACATACATACATACATACATACATACATACATACATACATACATAAATAAATAAAGGGTTTGTGATATGATGTGGCGTGTAGATGATTTAACCTCAAAGTGGCCAAGTTTTTTACCCACTTGAATTTCAGCCTCTGGCAACTTTTGTTTCAACTTTAACAATTTACAAAAAGTTAACAATTTCAACTTTCTAAACACTTTCAAGTTGCCAACATTTTTCATGATTTTATTTGCGATGACCCAAAGTTAATCATAACAATATTATAAAACAAATAACAACACAAAACCCTAATGCTCCAGTGAGCTTGCCATCCTGAAGTTGAAGTAGTTATCGTAATAGAATAAGAGTCTATTAATAAATTCAGCGTGGGCGTGGCCAGAAAGCATGACCTTCTAGCTCTGATCTAGACTCTCTACACAGCATCTTAGGCGGTCCTCTCCCTCAGGTGTCAGCTCCACGGCAGGTGTTCCTTCATGGGTCCCTGAGAATCAGAAAAGTTAAGGAAACTGTACCTTGAATAGAAAGTCTATGCTTTCTCTTTCCTTTCTGACTGGATGTCTGGTACAGGACCAAAAGTTCACAATGGATGTGAAACCAGAGTGTACGCAGTGCTTATGTTAACTGGAAGTGAGAAGTCTAGATGAGGGAAAGCGTGATTGTCATCACGGTAGTGTGGCTGACAGTGGGGGAGAGTTAGTGACAAGGCAGTCAGACTTACAGACTGAGGAAACAGGAAGACACAGGGTCCATCTAGGTAGTTGCCAAGAATCAATAAGAGGCATCGCCGCCCCCCCAGCAACATTGCACAAAGAGGGGGAGAAAAATAGAAAAACTGGCCACCTATGGTGCAGTTCACAAACCCCTAAACTATGGACAGATTCAGTATGCTCACTGAGGAAGGACCCCAGTGGGTAGGGAGGGAAACGGGGACACCTTCACAAGAGTTGATCATTATTCATAATAAATATATTAATTTAACAGAATCAATCAATAAAATAAAATAAAAGAACTTGCCACTGTCATCTATGCACATTTTCTTTTCCCTCAAAATAGTTTTAGAGTGACCTATTGCTTATTGTGACAGTTGGAAGATATTTCCTTCTGCCCAGTAGTTTGCTACCCATTATTCCATCATCTTGTTTCCCAGTGTGACTATTACACACAATGATTGATTTAATTTATCAGTTATCTCTTGACTGACTTCAGAAATTATATCTCAGTTACAATAACAGTTCCCTTAAAGCTTTGTCATAGATTTAATATGAACAAATCTGCCTCCTGTTCTCCTCTCAATCTTAAATTTAGGCACCTACCATCTGCTTATTCTAACTTTTGCTCTTAGTAAGAATACATATTGTTTTGCATGGCAGGTAGTACAGCTCTGGGAGTTAGATAATGAAGAGACAACCTATTCTATAAATATTAGAATATCTTTTCTGATAAGAAGTTTGGGGATTTTGCTACATGTAAACTTTTAATGTCTCTGGACTAGGGAATTCACAGTATTGGACATTACTTCTGGTGCTCAAGGAAGTCTCCCTTTTAATTAAGTAAATTATCTCTGTCCTTTTATTAATCATATGGCTTAGAATTTAGCTAAAATAAAGGGTCTTAAAACATGTTCACCTTTGCTAACTTAACTTATACACCTAGTTTCTGGAGAATGATGGTGATGGTAGATTTTTGACTCGGTGGTTACACTGTCTACCTATGAAATATATGGAACATACTGTAGCAGAATCCAAGAGATGAGACAATGTAAGACTTGTTTCCCAATGCTTCAAGGACCACAGCTAAAAACGAGAAGCAGTTAAAATTGCATGAATTGAAAGCATTTTTATAGAAATCCTTATTGACCTTTTGATACAAATAAATGAATAGTTACCTGCACATACCACAGATGGAAATTTTGGGTGCCTAGGTGTGTGCGACTTACGCTGAGCCTTATAACTTTGACACAATGGAACCTCTATTTACCTTTTGTTATGAATCAGGATCATACGCTTAGGTAGTCTAAACACACAAGTAAGATTCCTTATCCAAATTAAAACAAAGTAAAAATGTCTTGCCCAGTGACACTTGTACAACTTTTCTGCTTTCCACCCCTTAATCATGATTTCATGGGTCTTTTAAGTGGAGTCATTATAAATGTCGTGCTTTCTCTTATTTAGCTCTCCGAGATAATAGCAGAGCACAACTGTCAACAGATGTGAAAGTTTAACAGATCATTAAATTTTCCTCTGCATTGGAACCTCCGAAATGCCCTTGTGCAAAGATCTCGTCCATCTGAAAGGATAGGTTTTAAGATAGTTTTGCCTCAAACTAGTGAGCTGGTCAATGTTCTCCAATGAGCAATTAACCTGAACAATTTTGGAGATAAGGGCCAGTGTGAGATCGATTGCATTTGGGCTGGTACTTGCATCTGTACCCAATACCCTCACCCATGAGGCCATCTGAGTCATCCAGAGGCTCTGGGACAGATGGCTCATCAGCAGACTCTGTAAGAGATCACATTTGGTTTGAGGCAAGTCAAGGGGAAAAATGCTGTCATTTCACATATGTATTTATTTTTCTCTGCTGTATACACACAACACACACACACACACACACACACACACACACACACACACACACACTAGAACATACAGTTCTACACTTGTGCTGCTTATTTTACATTATTTCCAATTCAGACACTGAGTCTGATGAATCATCCTTATGCTCTATCCTTGTTATCCCAATAAAATTAATCATGTCCATCTGTATCCTATGCATTCATTTAGTACTGTAGGATGAGCATGTTTTACTATTTTTTATTTTGTACAATAGTCACTTGCACTACTGTATAGTCTAGACATGAAGGAAGATGTCACTGCTAGCTAAGACTAGCACCTAAAACAATTCCAGACACCGATTCACCGATTACTATCTGATTTTTAATTCACTTGTTTAAACACCCCATCAAAGATTTATTTAGTATTTACTCTGAGAGTATGAAGTTTAGATTTCAAAAACGACTTCTTATAATCCTTATCTCTGGTTATTTATTAGTCCTGTGTCCCAGAGTCTGGGTTTTATGTAGATGTTTATAAATAGTTAAAGGAAAAGTAATGGGTTGTGTTTTTCATGATTAAATTACAAAGAACTGAGGCATCTATCTTATAGACAATGTTTCTTCCTTGCTGTCTCTGATCAATCAAACTGCCATGTAGGAGCAGGTCACAGGACAAGGAACTGCTCTTCACATGGCCTGCAGCCTGCAGGGACCTGAGTCTTTCCAAAAATCCTGTGAATGAATTTAAATTCAGTCTTTCTCCAGCTGAACTTTCAGGAAATACCACCCTTCCTGATGCATTCATGGTGATCTATGAGAAAGACATTCAAACAGAATTCACATGACTGTTGCTGGTATTTTCAAACTTCTATGAGACAGTGTGAGTTGCATTACCCACCAATTTTGTGTGTCACTTGTCATGCAATAATATGCGTCGAAGGACTGACGTTTTATTAAATTCCAGCAGCACAAAGAACAAGGCAAAGATTCTTTTAAATGCTCACATTCTCTAGCCAAATAAGAATTATTGCATGCTTTTTAAAAAAGTCTCCCCATGTTGTATCTGCTATTGACATGTAATGAACAGAAATGTGATGCCTTAAAATAATGACCAATCGTTTCTCAAGACACGCTTCATCAGTTTGATGGCTCCTGAGCTCTTCCAAGAAGCTGTTGTCACCTGTCCAGAAGTCATAGATCTTGCATTTGATCCTGGTTATCAGCTTATCTGCCTTGGGTCTCTTTTGTGCAAATCTCCAGGGCTCATTTGGATTACATTTATGATATCCCCAGGTCACTGTTCCATGAAGGCAAGACACAATACCTGTCCTTCCAGCTTATGTGCTCTTGTTCCATTGGCGAAGGCAACAACAATGTGACAGGGGATATATACTTGCTTAAGACACTAGAGAATATTATTGATTGGAAACTTTTCTGAAAAAAAATTCACCAAAAATGGTACCGATATTTAGACTAATAAAAGTACCATATAGTGTTATTATGGGCTAAACAGACTTTAAGTTCATATTCATCAACCCCTAAGGAAACTGTTAAAATATGACCGAAAGAAGAAATAAGGAAAAGGGAAACTAAGGGGAGAGTTAGTATTAAAATTAAGATTTTTAAAAATCGAATTCACATTATTTTTTGTCCTGAAAAGCTTATTAATTGATTGTCAGCATTAAACAGTTGAAAGGATTCTAAAAGGGTCATAACCTTCCATTCTAGGTTGCTGAATATGACCAATATGTTTTTTTTCTTTGGCCTGGGTTATTTTGGTCTAGAACTATGTTGACACCTTAATAATTATATTAAATTAATATTATATAATTAATATAATAATAATTTTAAGAGAACCCTTTAATCTCAATCTCGGTTGTAATATGCCCACTACTTGATGACTCAATGATATTAACATACCAAATAAACAAGTTATCTCCCACTAGTATGTAGAATCCAGTAATCTAAACCCTTGTGTGTGTGTGTTTAATTATAGTTTGGTTTTATTTCAAATAGCAAAACATTTGTGAGCTCATTCCATGAAAATGCCTTATTTTAATCTGCTTTAAGATTATTTGTGAGGTTTGAAACCATTATTGCTGTATATATCCTATGCTGAAATAAACCTAGCCAGGCTTTCGGTACAGATGAACATAAAAGCTTTCACTCTGCAAGTAAATGCTTCTGCTTTCTCAAGCCTGGATTACTGTAATTCTTATTTTCTGGAGATTTCGCTCATGATGATTTCTCAGACACAGCTCGTGGAAAATGCAAAAGTTGAGCCTTCATAAAAATACACCTACCTTGGTAAATTATTCTCATTTTGATATCCATGCACATGATCCTATCTATTATCCAATAATAGGATTCATATTTAAGAACTGGAGGGATAGTCACTATTTGCTTTTAGCTAATGCAGGGTTGGCTATTTTTTTCTTATAGTCTGAATTATCACATCCTCATTGTGATATCAAATTTTACTTTTTTAACTAAAATAACCATGATAACCATGAAGGAAATTTACCTGCCATCTCTATTTCGTACTATTTTTTACTCAATAATCAACTGCTATTTATTTTTGCTAATTTAATTTCATTTTACAATACGCCCTTGCTTTTTACAGCCTGCCTCTTTCAATTGCTCTATACAACATTTTGCAAATCATAATCTTCCACAAAATAGAGTATGCTTTTTACAACATTTATAAAATGAGCAGGAATCAAGGTTATAATTAGGGAAGTTATTAGATGCCACTTGTCACTTATTAAGTATTTGTGAGAAAATGTTTGTGGTCCATTGACCTTATACTTGCATAGTATATATAAAATGAAAAACTCGTCCAAAGGAGAACTATCGAACAAAAAAGACAATTTGATAGAATAAGACACCAGCAAGCTATAAAATTTCTATAAATGCTAAATGCTTTAAAAGTATTGTCATTTGATCTAGGTGTCCCTCAAAAACAAATGAATGTGTTCTCAGTGATCGATCCTCAGCTGATGGCAGTTTGGGTTTTACAACCTCGCTGGAGCTGTGTTGTTGGGCGGGCTTATGGTGTTATAAGCCAGCTTCCCCTTGCCAGTGTTTGGCACGCCTTCCTGCTGTTATTTCCAGTGCTGTGACAGAGGTGATGTCCACCCTCTGCTCATGCCATCCTTTTCCTGCCAGGATGGAGTCTCCCCTCGAGTCTGTAAGCGAAATAAACCCATTTCTCCTCAAGCTGCTTTTGTCTGGGTTCTTTCTGTGCAGCAAGTAGGAAGCTGTCTGCAACAAGTATCATTTTAAACTTTTAAAATTTTTTTGACATGCTGAATAGTGATCATAATCTTCTCTGAGGATTCTTTTGCCCCTCCCCAACCATTCTCATCCCCTCTAAACTGAAAACTTATTCTTTCCAACTAGTCCCTCTTCCATTTTATGCCAACTCCTGCCATCCTCTATCATTCATGATAACATCCTGCTGGGCTCAATATTATCTATAACATGTGCAAATAATGACAGCCACTTTGGGGTCATAAATACAACTTTGTGTCAGGAAGACAGCTTTCCAAAGTCTTCCTTCCATCCTTTGGCTCTTAAATCCTTTCAACCATCTCATCTGCAATGGTCCTTGAGTCTTGGAGGTTATGAGATGTCTCATTTATCACTGAGCTTTCAACTGCCATTTCTGGGCCCATTGAGTTTTGAGTCTTCTCAGTAGTCACTACCATCTGAAAAGAGAAGCTTCTCTAACCAAAAGGGTGAGCATATCTTAGAAAGAAAGTTTAAAACTCCTTCCCCTGTGGTGCCTTCAATATCCATGTCTACTGAAATATTTCTACTAGAGAAGAGTGATTAACAAATACATCACCTAAAGTTATGAAAGGTTATGTTTGAAGGAAAAGTCCTGCTCACATACCAAAGTAAAGATTCTACTGTAAGCGATTAAAAATTCTGAATAAAAATTAAGTCAAGTGGATACTTTTAATTTATCTAAAGCCCCAATACAACAGTGTTTGAAATGTTTTCATAGCAATTCTCAAAAAGAAGAGAACAAGAAAGAGATAGAATTCCATCTAATTTTAGACAGCTTACTGACTCTTAATGTAAGAATATCTTATGTTTGACCAGCCTAATTCAAATAACACATGTTATGTCCTCACTAATAAGTATGAAAAGATCTCCAGCACTTTCAAAGGAAGACATTTGCAAGGCAATAACTATTGCTAAAAGGTCACAATTTGTAAACAAATGAATCTCAACAACAATCTACATTGGGTGATATTCAGAATGAAATCCCACAGACTTTTTTTGTTTTTGTTTTTAGTATTTTT
>PVHP010020166.1:0-31015 GCA_004024765.1 Zapus hudsonius | reverse complement strand
TGCCAGAGTTTGGCACACCTTCCTGCCGCTGTTTGCAGTGCTGTGGCAGAGGTGATGTCCAGCCCTCTGCTCATGCCATCGTTTTCCCTGCCAGAATGGAGTCTCCCCTCGAGTCCGTAAGCCAAATAAACCCATTCCTCTACAAGCCACTTTTGTTTGGGTTCTTTCTGCGCAGCAACTAGAAAGCTGACCGCAACAGGACCCTAATCAATAAGATTAGAGATGAAAAGGAAGACATTTCAATTGACACTAATGAAACCGAGGAATTCATGAACTCCACAAATTGGAAAATCTAAATGAAATGTATGAAATTCTAGATAAATATAGCCAACCAACATTAAACCAAGACAAGATAAGTAATTTAAACAGATGCATAACATAAAGGAAGTGTCCAGTTGGGAGGAGGGGTTGGGGTAAGGAGAAAACAGAAGGTAATGAGAGGGGATTAAAATGCATTCTGTCCATGTTTGAAATTTGTTAAGAGAAGGTTTTGAAAAGCACTTAATGAATTAATTATGACTAATAGTGATTTTAACTGATTTTATTTTTAAAAAATATGTTATGGTTTGTTTGCAATCAGAAGAGAGAGAGAAAGAGAGAGAGAGAGAGAGAGAGAGAGAGAGAGAGAGAGAGAGAGAGAGAGAGAATATGGGCACACACCAGGTCCTCTTGCTGCTACAAACAAAAGCCAGGCACATGAGCTACTTTGTGCATTTGGCTTTACATTGGTACTGACTGTTAGACTTTGCAAGCAAACACCTTTAACTGTTGATCCATCTCTCCAGCCCATAACTGAGCCCATAACTAAACCCATAACCCTAATTAATAGGCCAATACATGTTCAGTACCTTAGCAGGAAATGGGTCCACCTCAACTGTCTTAGAACCATTCCTGTCTATCAAATTTTTTAACAATTCCCATTTTTTTTAAAGCAGGTTCTTTTTTTTTTTTTTTTTTTTTTTTTTTGGTTTTTCAAGGTAGGGTCTCACTTTAGTCCAGGCTGACCTGGAATTCACTATGTAGTCTCAGGGCGGCCTTGAACTCATGGTGATCCTCCTACCTCTGCCTCCCGAGTGCTGGGATTAAAGGCATGCGCCACCATGCCCAGCTAACAATTCCCATTTTTAAAAATTTTTATTATTTATTTATTTATCTGAAGCAGAGAGAGAGAAGAGAGATAGTCAGGAAGAATGGGCACGTAAGGAACTCTAGCCAATGAAAACGAACTCCAGATGCATGTGCTATTTTGTGTATCTGACTTTATGTGGGTCCTGGGGAATTGAACCCTGGTCATTAGGCTTTGCAGGCAAGCACCTTAGCTGCTTATCCATCTCTCCAGCCCACAACCCTCATTTTTAAGCTTCAAATACATTCTCTATGCTAAATCATATGGGGATATTCTGTTAATATTTGAAATGATATACCATACAGGCCAGCAATGACTCAATCCTTAAAATCAAACTATGAAATCTCTTTCAAAACAAAACTGGCACTGTTTAATTTTATGTTATGGTTTTTATTTTGCAAAATATAGCAAAGCCTTACTAGCCTTGGGGGTTATGTGGTGAAGGTTGTTGATTTAACAGAGTTTTCTCATTAACTGATGGGTTAATTTGATGGGAGAACAAACAAGAAAGCAAGCTGCCCATGGCCCTTTCTAAATAAGCAAAGCATGTCAAGTATGGCTACGGTTGCTTTGATGACAGAAATAGACCTCAGCCTTTGCTATATCATCCGTCCATCTAAAAGAAGGACCTCCATTTGGAAACATGGACCTTCTGCTGCTCAGAGCATCTGTCACGTGACATGACCAGTCACGCTCTGGGATGCAACCATCCAAAGAATATGACCCAAGTCTGCAAGACTCCTGAGGGCAGAATCCTAACTGTGATCATCTCTAGCCACAGCCCAGCTGGCTTTGCATTCTCACTGACTCTGCCTTTGTTCTTTCTGCTCCTCTGAATGCGTCCCCTTCTATCCATCAGTGACTTGCTTCTAGTGACTGAGTCTGGAGGTGACACAGCTCTGCTGTATGTCATTCGTGCTCCACTTGGTCTGAGGTATGCCTCACGGTGATAATGCTTGGTTAGGCTATTTTTCAAGGTGAAAAATTGAATGCCAATTTTGTTCAAACCATTAACTTTTCATTTGGGACTGAGCAGATGTCTGACTGGTGACCTTGTGACATCATGAGGTCCAAAACACCATCATTGTCCCATAAATATCCCCAAACTCTACCCTCAGAGAGAAGATTTGAAATGTGGGTCACCTTATTCATGCTCAGCTGTCTTGTAAATACGCTTTTGCAAAACCCATCATCTCTGTGATTGGTGTGCTGTGTGTGTGTGTGTGTGTGTGTGTGTGTGTGTGGCAGGCAAGCCTGGGCTGCTTTGGGTGGTGAGAAGCTTCTTTACACTTAAGTTATCAGAAATACCTAAAGCCAGGATGGAAAGATGGCTCAGGGTTTAAGGCCTGAGCCATCTCTCATGGGAACGTCCAAATCAATTTGGGCATTCCCATGCTTCCACCCCAGGCACCAGGTACCAGTCAGCCTTACAAAGCCTAATGACCCTGGTTCAATCCCCGGTACCCACATAAAGCCATATGCACAGGGTGGCACATGCATCTTGAGTTTGTTTGCAGTGACAAGAGACCCCCTGGCATGCCCATTCTCTCTCTCTCTCTCTCTCTCTCTCTCTCTCTCTCTCTCTCTCTCTCTCTCTCTCTCTCTCTCTCTGTTTGCAAATAAATAAAAATATTTTTAAAAAGAAATACCTAAAGCCACAAATAGTTCCTGAGCTGCCATGATGGAAATATGCCCGGGAACAGAAGAGACGCTCTGTGAAGGAAGGAGCTGGGGGAAAGGTATGGAGGGCACACAACAAGTTTTGGAATTTGCATCCATGAGAGGAGACACTTTCAGAAAGAAGCATCCAGGCTCGTGGTCCTCGGGCAAGCACCTCAGAGGCTATCCTGCTCCTTGCTTCTCTCAGCTCCTTGGTTTGGGAACTGGTTCCCACGTTAGCCTCTCCCATTTCACCGACATTGACTATGCTGTTTATCTGTTTTAAGCCCCCTCTCTTAGGCTCACTCACCAAACTTGTTCTCAGTGAAAGGCTTTAGACCAGAGCCAAGTCATCCTGCAAACACAGGCAGCTATTTCCCAGAACTCCTATTATTTTAATAATTTAACTCTCATCAGAGTGCTGTCTGACACTGAAAGCATTCTAAGTGGTAGGGGGGGTTGTTGTTATTTTTTTTCCTCCAAGTGATTGAGTTGTTTCTTCGTTTTCTGCAATTATCCAGCAGGGACAGCTGCGGAGCCTGGGGATTTGACATTCCCATGTTGCCACCCAGCCACCAAGCTCTACACTCGGCTTATCCCCTCCCCCTGGCAGAAGCTAAGGACACAACGGAACCTGGACGTGCATTCATTTAGCAATAAATAGTAATGTCCCAAGAAGGCACAAATGCATTTTCACATTGCATTGCTCAGTAAGAAGCTCACCCCTCCGTGCCTGCTTAGGAGATCCAGAGAGTAATGCTGGATCTGTATGTCCTCTACATGGGCTGCATGCAAGGCAGAATTATAACATGCATTATTTACGGCCCAAAGCTTCTAGCCAGCCACTGAGAGGCAGAATGACAGCATATGAAACATCCCGCAATCCACAGGCTCCTTCACCCAATGACCCATTACGAGGTGTTCAAGCAATTCTTTTTTCTTACAAACAAGAAACAAAAGAACCAAGGGTCTTTTCTTCCTGGAGACACTCTATTGATTGGCTTGGCTCCTGATGAGCAGGGGAGGAGGTTCACATCAGCATTACGTCCAGGGGTATTTCAACTTTCTAACATTGCTTCATTATTTCCTTCCGAACTTCCCTTACTCAACTCTCAGCCACATCAATTAACTCTTATTTTAGAGTGGGGTAACACAGAAAGAAAACCCCATATGAAGAATGGAATCGACAGCCAGTCATGGTGATACAAGCCTTTATTCTCAGCACTTGAGGAAGCAGAGGGAAAAGGACGGCTGTGAGTTTGAGGCCAGCCTGGGACTACAGAGTGAGTTCCTGGTCAGCCTGGACTAGAGTGAGACCCTACCTCAAAGACAAAAACAAACCAACACAAAAGAATAGAATATACAAACAGTAACTGAAATACGATATTGGAAACTACTGATATGATGCTAATAATATGATCCATGGAGAAAAATAAGCATTATTAAAACAGCGAGAACCGTTTTGAGTCAAGGCCTGAATCTACAAAGCGATGCATGCATTCAGAGAAGCTGTGAGCATGCTCAGAAAAGCCCAGGCTCCAAGGAATCTGGGACATAAAAAGTCAGGTAGAAAAGTTAGTCTGGCAAGGTTTTAAGGCAGAACTTGGCTACGAGGCTGCATTTAGATTTATTCTCTCTGGCTGTAAGGGTTGATGAAAAAAAGAATGATATCCCTGGACTCCTGCCTGGGGAAAACGCTCTGATGTCTCCAGGAAGACAGACTTGCAGTAAGGAGAGGCAGGGAGGAGCCTGGAAGCCACATGAGGAGTGGAGGTGAGAGGCAAAGGAGGGCTGCCATACTGCTGGGGAGGGAGAATTACAAAGAAAAGACCTGCATCTGGAGAGAGGAGTCCTAGAACCTCCACACTGGGTGAAGGACAGAGCAACAAAACCAAGGCCGGCTTTGGTAGGAGCACCTGGGAAAAGTCTGGTGCACTTGGCTGAGAACAGAAGTCTAAGGAAACAAAGTCTCTTTTTTTCTGTTCAGGGAGGAGAATATGAGCAGAGGTCAAGAGCATGGGCTTGGTCCAGACGTGGCAGCCATGCCTTCCTTCCTTGTAGGCAGCTTGAGGTCTCAGCTGCCCTCAAGCACTCAGATGCAAAGTTACACTTCAGATGGGACCATCCACGTGGAGACAGGAAGTGCTTCCAATCGAGGGCCCTAGAATGAATGAATGAAGGTGGAAAGTTATTTACACTCAGAACCAATGGTGGAAAGCCAGTGAAAGAAACTCAGAAGACATTACCAGGGAGGAGGTGACACCAGGAAACAGTATCCCAGAGAGCAGTGGATGAAAGCTCGAACAAGCATGGGAAGTGAGGTCAGGGGAGGTGGAGGCAGGAGAGAAGTATGAACAGGTCTGATCACTGCAGAATAACAGGTGATTGCAGAGAACTTCCCAGTTAGACCAGTGAGACACCAAGAACCAAAACTTCTGCTGTAAAGATTTCCCCGTAGCATTAACTTAAGACGAAAAACATCCCACCCGAAAGAACCACAGAAGGATGTTTTCTTTGCAAACATGTACCTTTGGGTTGGTTAAACTGTTTTCAATGGCACGCTGTTTAACTCAAACAGTAGTGTGACCTGTTGAAAATTATAAATCAGATGCGTGAGATAAGCTGTACCATTTTCCTACTTACCTCTCTTCCCCTCTGAAGTGGATTGACTTACATACTAGGTGTCTGTTCAGACATTGATTACAGTGTCTTCCTTTTGGATGGGCTTTAGCACTATTTATTAAAACACGGAAAGAATAGTCTGATTTGCATTTTTTTCTCATTCTTTGGGGCCCGATTGCTTTGAAGCTTGAAAATACTGAAAGAGTAAAAATGATGGCAAGTTGATCTGAAATAAGAGAATAAGAGAGCACTTGACAAAAATGAAAGGATTTGCAAAGAATATGCGAATACTGTTGGACACGTAGTAAGAAAAAAAACCTGCAAAATTCCAGAATTCCAGAAGACAAACAGGGCACAGCCACAAGCCTCCCCTGGCCTTCCAGCCCTTGGCAACTTTTAAAAATGCAGACGTGGTATTATGAATGGCTGGTGATAGTCGAGTATTCTCAACAGAAAATTGGTTCTTAACTATTTTTCTACTGCCAAGGAGTGCTCAGATATAGCATAGCCCTATCCAGCTAAGATCATGTTTGGGGAGAGGCCAATTGCAGAGGCAGCTTTCTGCCTGTGAGCAGGAAACTCCTTGTTAACTAAAGTTCAGGAGTTAGAGAGAGAGAGACTGCAGATTTAAGGAGCAGGAATGTCTGATGGTGTTGGACAGTCACAAGACGTCCTGACTCTAGTGGGTTCAGGTCAGTGCACAGCAGGACAAGGCATGGGTTTTTCTTTTCTTTTCTTTTTTTTTTAAATTTATTGTCCATAATGAGTTACAACATTTAGCTGGCAAACAATGAGTTATTATCCCCAATTCCCCACTGCCCTCCCCTCCCCCCTCAACTGGATAGCCTCCTCCATGGGTCGTCTGGATCAGTCCTTGTGACAGGGGACAATGGATAGCCTAGTATTCATCCAGGTTCTCCTGGCCATGCCTCTGGATAATCTCCCCCACCACGGCTCTCACAATCTTTCCGCCCCCTCTTCGGCATAGTTCCCTGAGTCGTGGTGGATGAGTATTAAGGCTGCTTTAAGGTTGTGAACTTAGGGGTCTTTGTGTCGAAATTGTTGGTTTCTGTCTCACTGGCTTATCCTGTGTTTATTGAATGGCTGTGGCTGTGGGCCCCTTGTTCATCCCATCATTCTCTGCTGGGTTCCATATGGATCCTCCACAATATGACTGTGGTGGCTCCTCTCTTGCCAGAATCTCAGCTATCGGCCTACGGTCAGTTGGTAGGGTTAGATGGGCCCCAGCTCTCTCGCTGCATCCTGAAAAATACAAACACAATCTCCATCAGAGAGAGAGAGACCAGTGTAGGTTAACAAATATACACAATTCCGGATTACCTAGATTCTATTTTTAGTAGTCTCCCTGTCACTCGCTCCCATAGTGCATCTTATTTTGGGAGCCCAAAAGTACGGGATCCGGTGCCTATCGCCCTGGATCCCTAGTTCCATCATGGGTTTTTCTTATCAGCTGAACTCCAAGGCTATTCTCACAGAAGCCCCTCAATCAGCATAGGCTAATTTAGTTGTGATTTCTGAATATATCCCATGTTTTGGTTCCGGTTATCTTTATTTAATTAAATAGTTCTGAAGATCACTTTGACTTGGCCATTTATATATTTTTTTTCTTTCTTTCTTTCTCTCATTGTCTTGTAGAAACAATTCCATGAGCTAGGTCATGAGTGCAAACTGCACACAATCTCCCAGGAACCAGAAAGCTAGCACATTTCAATACCAGGACAGTGGCCACATGGGTAAATTAAGTTACCCTGGACGGCAGCAGAGACTTGCCAACTCTGAGGAATGCAATCTGCCCACGCTACCTCGTCCCAGGTGTCTCCTCAATTCTGAGATAAAAAGTTGGAAACTCAAACATAGTGTCTGCAAGCTGAGAAGTGGAAAAAAAAAACATGAACTCAAAATCAAACAGCAAAGATGTTACCATCACATCTGAAGAGTGACAGATGTCATGCTCAGCAGATATTTTCTTTTTCTTATTTATTTGAGCAAAAGAGAGAGTGCGAATGGGCGCACCAGGGCCTCCCGTCACTGCAAATGAACGCCAGAATCATACCACTTGCTTTATATGGGAATTGGAGACTTGAACCCTGGACCATCAGACTTTGCAATCAGTGGACTTTAACCACTGAGCATCTCTCCAGCCCCAGATTTCTGTCACTATAACAAAAGCCTGAAACTATTTGTAAAGAGCAAAGGTCTGTTCGGTCTCAGAGTTTGGGTCTGTAGGCCCTGTTCTAAAGGCCTGAGCCAGGCAGTCAGTTCATTGTGATGTGGTAAATCAGAACTGCTCAGCTCTCAGCCAGGAAGTCAGGGAAAGGGAGCAGAAGGTGCTGGAATCCCACCATCCCCTTCAGACCATGTTTTCAAAGACCTCAAGTGCATCCATTCGGCTCAGCCTCTTAAACTTCCAATGCTGCCAAGCTAGACAAAAAAAAAAAAAAAAACCCTTTGAGCAACATTCAAAATCCAAACTCTCGCAGTTGGTGGGGAATGTTTTCCTGCATCTAAAGCCCATGTCCAGGATGGTTAGGTAAACGTGAGAGAGATCAGGTGCAAGGTAGCCTAATCTATTAGACTTTCAAAGGAACACAGACCCCTGCCCTCCTTCAAGATGGAGATCAGGAAGGCCTTCTGGCTTCTCCCTCCTTATTTTTTCCCATCTGCCTTTTTTCCACCAGTGGACTTTTTCTGAATTTGCTCTCCTCCATGACCCACCAACCAATCAAAGTCTTCCATATACATTTCATCTCAACCAGTGAAATGCATCCCAGCTAGATGCCTAATTTACATCTCCAAGGTTATAAGAAAACCTGATCCAAGTTGCCATGTGGGTCGCCATGAGTTTGAGGCCACCCTGAGACTACATAGTGAATTCCAAATCAGCCTGGGCTAGAGCCAGACCCTACCTCAAAAAACCAAAGACCACACACACAAAAAGAATTAAGTGAAAATTGAACAATTTTCACTGATATAATTTTCTCTTCCTCTCACAGTAAGAAGCTTTGGCAGCTTTTCTGGCTCACCTTCTGCTCTACTTTCTTCAATCTTAACTGACTCTTCTGTGTGTCTAGCGTTGCCATTTCTTAGCTAGTTATAAGATAGGAGGAGCTCAGGAGCCACTGGCTTGGGGAACTAATGGTGTCTGGTGTTCTAACCCTAAGGTATTCCATCCAGAGCTGGAAGGAAGGGCTCTTAATCCAAAATATATAAAAGAAGCAGAGAACATGAGTTTATGCATTCTGTTGATTCAGTGCAATTTACTGTTCATCTAGTATGGCAGTTGAGATTATTTTTTTCTCTAAAGGTAATAAATATTTTATCCTTCCTAGGACATGAGAAGGCTAGGGTACTCTCTGTGAGTGAGGTCCAAAATAAGCCGCATAAACTATGTAAACCAAGGAAAGAATTGTTGTCTAGTTAGTTATTGATTGATTTATGAGAGAGGCAGAGGGAAAGAAGGAAAGAAACACAGTGAGAGAAGGGCATCAGGCCTCCTGCTGCTGCAAACCACCTCCAGACACGTGCTCCACTTTGAGCATCTGGCTTTATGAGGGGACTGGGGATTTGAACCCTTGGTTATCAGAATTCAAAAGCAAGCACTTTTAACTGCTGAGGCATCTCTCAAGCCCACAGGAAAGAATATATGTTTTTTCCAAATTCAGCATCAAGCCTAGTTGCTACCTCCCACCTAGTATGACTATCAGTCAATGAATTTGAAGGGCCCGTAGGGTTATTCAACTCCACTGGGCCTGACATTGGATTTGATCCTGATTGGAAAACCAAAACTATTGTAATTTTGCAACTCTCTATTGAAATTGAACTTTTATCAAAGATTTTTCCCCAAAAGACTTTTGTTTCATCAGAAAAATAATTCAATGTAATTACGTAAGATTAAAGATTAGAAAGCAAACCCCCAGGTGTCAGCCATGTGCCCAAGTTTCTACATCTACCAAGCAAGCAAATTAGAGATATCCAAAGTATATATTTCTGACTTTTGTAGGATGCAATCAATATCTGACCTTATAGATGGTGAACTTCTAAGCCAATATAAACTTTTTCTATAATTAGATAAAGAACCAATGTGCTTTGTAGAATCAAATTTGGGTACAGAGTAGAACTTTGGGGCTTTTTTATTCTGTCACGTGTCTGGTGTTTGCAGTGGCAAGAGACCCTGGCATGCCACCCTCCCTTGCACACTCATGTAGAAATAAATAAAGATATATACTTTAAAGAAGAAAAGTTTCAAAGTAAGAAACAAAGTCTTAGCATTTTGAAAATTACTCAGAACATCAATTTTCACTTATTTCTTCTTTTGTGTGTGTGGTATTTGGTTTTTTGAGGTAGGGTTCTGCTCTAGTCCAGGCTGATTTGGAATTCACTCTGTGGTCTCAGGGTGGCCTCAAACTCATGGTGATCCTCCTACCTCTGCCTCCCAGGTGATAGAATTAAAGGTGTGCACCACCACGCCTGGCTTTACTTTTGATTTCTATGAGAATTTAACTTAGCAAGAGGAAAGAGAAGTACAAACTTGTTTCCATTTATTTAACCCATATTTAAGAAGTTCCTATTTAGTTTTATGAATCTATTTTAATTGATGTCTGGTTAATATCAAATACTCCTTTGGAATGTTTTATAAGGAAAACACTCTTTAAAAATAGCAGTCAACATTAAATACCATGGTATCACCACAACAAGAACCAGACCCAGATGATTAACAAGCTTATGGAACGGTCTTTATTTAAACTTTTTAAAAAATAAGGCAATGGGTGAGGTTGTGGGGAGAGGCAAATCTTATTCACTGTTGGTGGTACAGCTCCTATAGACATTAATATTTCTCAAAAAACTCAAACTGAACTACTGCATGCCAGTTTTATAGATAGATAGATAGATAGATAGATAGATAGATAGATAGATAGATAGATGGATGGATAGAGATGGAGATAGAGATAGATAGATAGATAGATAGATAGATAGATAGATAGATAGATAGAGATGGAGATGGAGATAGATAGAGAGAGATAGAGAGATAGAGATAGATAGATAGATAGATAGATAGATAGATAGATAGATAGATAGATATGGAGATGGATATAGATAGATAGATATAGAGATATAGAGATAGAGATAGATGGAGAGAGATAGAGATGGAGATAGAGATGGAGATAGAGATAGATAGATAGATAGATAGATAGATAGATAGATAGATAGATAGATAGATAGAGAGCCCAAAGGGCTCAATATCCTACCAAAGAGATACTTAAACATTCATGGTGATGGCTGCTCTAATCTGAATAGCTAGGAAATGAAATCCTCCTAGATATATATCAACTAATGACTGGTTAATGAAAAGGTGGTACATATACACAGTTGAATTTTATTTGGCTGTGAAGACAAGTGAAATTATGAAATTCACAGAGAGCCGTTCTTTTCTCTCCTTTTTCTCTCTCTTTCTCTCTCTCTCAAATAAATAAATATTTTTTTAAAATCAAAAGCAAAATTTAAAATACAACTTTATCATACAAACCCATTTGTTTGTATGATAAAAAAAATAAATCGAGCAATATATTTGTGTGTCATTTTTTAACAAATGTATGGCATATCTAGTCTTTTGAACTTTGTTGTAACTTGAATATTTTAAAGATCTGAAATATTAGACAATGTTTTCAGAAGACTCAGTTTCTCTGTCTCAAGCGCCTAGTTATATAGCCTTATGCCTGTATTTCCTGTGACTAAAATCCCATTAATGAGGGACTAACCAGATCACCTAGCTTGCCTTTATCCCAGGGACATACCAGAGCCACCCCTTCCTGTGCACCTGTGTTCTGGACTGCAGTGATATTCTTTATTTATCCCCAAATACAACTTCCTCCGTTTGGAGATTGGCATCTGTGTTAATCAGCTTTCTGTCAGAGACAAAATACCCATGATGAGAAATTTAGAAAGAGGAAATACTCGTTTTGTTTCAAGGTTCCTTTGGCTCTGTTGCTTTGGACGTGTAGTGGCACAGCTCATCGAGGCAGAAGAGTGTGGCAGAGATGGGCTGTTCACTTCATGGATGCCTGGAAGCAAAGAGAGCAGCAGGAAGGAGCCATGGTCTCAGGATATAACACCTTCAAGGATATATCTCCTGACGTCCTTCCACTAGACTCCACCCCCTAAAGGTTCCATGAGTTGCCAACAGCATCATTGGCTGAAGACTAAACTTTAACCATGAGCTTCCTGTTTTAATCTGTGTCTGATTTTGTGTGTGTGTGGTCATGGCACACATGTGAAGGTCAAAGGTCAGTCCTCTCCATCCACCTTCTTTTATTGATTTGTTTATTGACTGGTTGATTGATATGCAAGCAGAGAGAGATTGGGAGAAAAGAGAGAGAGACAGAGAGAGAACGGACATGCCAGGGCCTCTAGCTGCTGCAAACAAACTCCAGACCCATGCACCACTTTGTGCATCTGGATTGATGTAGGTACTGGGGAGCTGAATCCCAGTCGTTAGGCTTTGCAGGCAAGTGCCTTAACCTCTGAGCCATCTCTCCAGCCCCTTCCATCTTCTTTTTGAGACAGGTTCTCTCTTTTGTGGTTTGGATGCTGGATAGGACAGTCTAGGTGGCACTCCAGCTTCTGGATTCTCCTGGCTCCACTTTGCCTTGCCATAGGCATGTTGGGTTACAGATGCATGCAGCACTTTGTGTCCAACCTTATGTGGATGCTGAGGCTCAAGCTTGGGTTCTGGGATGAGACTGTAACCACTGAGAGCCATCTCCCTAGACTCCATGAGCATTGGGGGATGGGGGACGTGGAATTCACCCTCAGCAGTCTGTACTTTCACTTGACTTCCTCACAAGGACATTGTCATTCTAATGATGCTAGGGGAAAATCAGGACTGTTTTCACGTAGAGCCATTTGTGGGGAGGTGGGGACGGAACACATCTGGTTCCAAGACCATCTCCGCAATGTCCAACTTGCACTAGATGGGGTCATATGTTTGCATCCCAGCTTCTTCCTGTGTAAGTTAAGGATAAAAACACCTAACTTAAAGAATTGGAATAGCATTTCCAAAAATAAAATCCTTTGAGACTTTGTCATGCTGTTGTGAGATTGGAGCTCTGAGAGGGGTTAGATCTCTTTAATGATACAAAGACCCACAGACTCCTGAATCCCAAACCTTAGGGGTTTTGTCCAAGTGACCAAAGAGCTAAAAGAGCAAAGACAGAAAGAAGGGCAAACTATGAGATTTATTTTAGGGACAGTAGAGGTAAAAGAGAAAAGAGAAGCAATAAATGCCCCAAGTAAAGAGAAGTCCTGCTCACTCCCATCTTGAAAGAAAACCAGGAACATCTCCTGTGGAGGCTTGGATCAGGTCCTTTTATAAGTTAGGCATCCAATGAGCCTCATTGCCAAGTTCAAATGTCTATGAAGGATAATGATTGGTTGATGAGTGTTGACTCAGGCCAGCCTACAGGTGCTGAGCCTGGGAGAAGTTCAAGAAGAACCAAGACCTGCTGCTGCTGCTGTTTACATCCTGTTGTTTACATCCTCTTACACTCTGTTGTTACATCCATCTTGGATGGGATTGAATCAAGCAGGATTCTAGTCTCACCAGGACAAAGTGCACCTATGTTTCTGTGTCCAGTCCCTAGCTGATTCTGCCTACCAGGCAAAGCGTCTTTGCTCCTAATCTCGATTTTTTTAAATAAATTTATTTATTGTTACTATCTCAACACATTGTATGAGCAAGTTTCTGTTAATGCCTTTGCTCTAGCACTTCTCACCTGAGCCACCTTAAGCAGAGAACTCAGCTTCTCTGTGCTTCCGTTTCCTCATGGGTAAGGTAAGGTAAGGATGCTGTCCATCTGGACTTCTCATGGAGGCAGATTAGTGATGGACGGGTCATGGTGTTGTGAATTTTCATATTGTTGTGTCCACTGTCTTATGAACATGAAAATTTAGGCACATGAATGACAAGCAGTGAGAGTAAGGAAAAAGTGATTTAATTAGGAAAAGAGGAAAAAGCCCCAAAGTGCTGGGGCAAGCAGGCCTAGGATTTGGCCAGCATTCAAAGAAGAAAGAGAAAGTAAAAAAGAAAAGAAAAGATTGGATTGGAGAGGTGGTTCAGAGGTTAAAGGTGCTTTCTTGCAAAGCCTGCCAACCAGGGTTTGATTCCCCAGTTCCCACATAAAGCCAGCCACTCAAGATGATGCATGAATCTGGATTTCATTTGCAGTGGCAAAGAGGCACTTGTTTGTGAGATTCTTAGAAAATACCTGGGAAGGGAGCAAGGACACCCACAAGGTCACAGACACTCATTGGTTCGTGGCTATTCTAACATTATTATTTGAAATATCACCCTATAAAAGAAATATCGTCTCTACATTGGCGACCTTCTCAGAAAATGTGGTTAATTCTGGAGTCCCTGATTTTTAGTGAGGAGTGAGGGGCCCCTTCCCTTCCTATGGCCCCAGTATTTTCCAAGCTTTCTATCCTGCCAAAGAAAAAGTGACTATTATATGCTCAGCCCTCAACATGACATGGGAACCATCTCTTCTACAGCTCAGGAAACCTCACTGAAGAGGGATAAGAAAGAATGCAAGAGCAGGAGGATGAGGAGGGGGCTGCAGAATGCTGCATTGCACTCGTGAAATCTCCGTGGGTTTGGTCTCCCGTGCAAGACTGAGCCTGCCAAAATTTCCTCATGGATGGGGAGGGGGACTGTGACACACTTCCCAGAGGGCTAGTGGCAGCTAATGCTTGCTGGGGGAGGGGGAGTCATGTCCTTTGCGGTGTGGTCTCTGGTAGGTTGTCCATTCTCCTGTAAATGACCTCCCAACCATGATCATACAAGTGACCCCAATTTAGCTCAGTGGGGAAAAAAAGAAAGACAGGGCACGAGAGTCTGAAGGGATAAAATGGGAAGGGGAGTTTTAGTGGGGGAGGGGTGGGAGAGGATAATTGGTGGGCAGTGGGATCAAAATGCGTTGTATGAAAGTGTCTGCACACACAAATGAAATTATCTGATTACACAATCAATAATTCAATAAACACTGATCATCATCATCGGGCTAAGTTTCCTGATGACCCAGTCCATCTCTAAAACTCTGTACAGAGGTAGCCAGCCACCTCCATGTCTCAGGAAGGCCATGTCTTCTCAGTCCCCAGCTTGCTGATTCTCAAGTGAAACTAGCTCCCTAACTTACGCACTCTGGGCTGTCACCGTCTCGCGTGTCAACAGGTCAAAAGTTCCATGTGAATGGGAGTTTGAGATTCAGTACCAAATCACACAAGTACAATCTTGCTTCTTTATGTCTGGACATCTTAAGATGAGAGAATTTCCAGTGAGTCCCAGAGGACTAACTTCTCTGGGAGAAATAATCTTTCTCAGCACATGGCAAAAAGCCCCTGATCTTCCAATCATAAGTACGTATTAATTGGACACTGAGATGTTATAGCTAAATAAACAACACAGTGTAAGACCAGCATCATCACCCAATCTAGACCATTCAAAATGAGACCCAAAGAACTTTCTTCTTCCGTGGGTCATTCCACCAAAGATGTCGAACTCCTGGGTCACATCAGGGAGTGTCGTTGGGCTGGAATGACAGAGAGAAGATCCCAGGCGATCTTGAAATACAAAAGGCTTGGTGGTGTGGAAAGGTGTGAAATTGGAGGTTGCAGGTGTGTGTAACACCCATCAAGCTTTCTGACATCACTGTCCTCTCCTTGACCGACTGTGGTTCTCCTATGAAAAGAAATTAACCATTGAACAAGGAAAGATGACCACCTACTTCCCTGAGAAAAGATAAGTTATATCTCAAGAGCCTATCAATTATTTTGCAGTCTTTTTTTTCTTCCCTGACTCCTTTACTTGTTCTAAAAAAACATTATAATGATTATTATTAAATTATAGATATTATCAAAACAAACTAGGAGGGCTGGAGAGATGGCTCAGCGGTTAAGGCACTTGCCTTCAGTGCCTAAGGCCCCGGGTTCAATTCCCCAGTACCCACATATGCCAGACCCACAAGGTGGTGGCCCTGGTTCTCTCTCTCTCTCTCTCTCTCTCTCTCTCTGTATTTCTCTGCTTGAAAATAAATAAATAAAATATTTAAAAAGAAAAAAACTAGGAAATGTCAATGCAAGTGTAGAGACCTGGGGTGCACTGAGAATGACCCCAAGGTGGATGAATGGTAGTTGAAAACATCTGAGCGAGAGTTCAGCTAAGTCACTGATGTAAACTGAATAGAAAAACAGGCCCTGGAATGGAAAGCGAGGAGAAAAAGGTCATTACGTGGTAGGAAATAATCACATAAGCCCTTGTAGGATTTTCACTTTGAAAGTGGAAAGAAAATAGGGAGCTGTAAGCCAGAGGAAGACATGACCAGGTTTGTTCCATCACTATGACAAAATCTCAGAACTTGTACAAAGGACAGGTTCATTGGACTCATGGTCAGTTCATGCTCTCGAAGTCCCAGTGCCTTTGGGCCTTCAGTGATACTGGGCCTCATGGCCAGAACACGCTGCAGAGGAAGCTGCTCACCTTATTGTAGCAAGGAAGCCGAGAGAAAGGAAGGGCTGGGCTCCCAATATCCCCTTCAAGGGCATCGCCCAAATGACCTAACTTCCTTCCATAAGGTCTTAACCTCCCACAGGTTTTACCCAATAGCACCATGTCTAGGGACACCAAGCCTAGGGACACTCCAGATCTAAGGAAATGAAACCTGCAGAAGCTCATGAGAGATAATGTGGAGCTGTGTCAGCTGCTTTTTAAAGACATGTCCCATTGTGATGGAGATTTGTTTTAAAGAAGAAACATGAGGGTTGGAGAGATGTCTCAGCAGTTAAAGAAGGAACATGAACTCAGCGAGAATTCCAGGTACATTGTGTCAGATCAACCCACCTACAGCCCTCCCTATGATTACCATGGGCAAACGTGTGACAGCCCCGCTTTGCCTGATGGAGAGGAGTGATGGGTCCATGAGCGGAGCCTAAGTAGCCTTTCTCCACATCCTGGGTGCTGTCACTCCATTCGGAAACTTGAAACCCTAAGTTCTTGAATACGAAAAATCTTTAACCTTGGTTTTGCTTGATTGCTGATCATGACTCCATGCCAATAGCCTCAGCTATTCAGACTTCTAGAGTCTTCTCCTCCCCCCACCTGCCACCCTTGACCCCAACACAAACACAACCACCAGACACTAGCACGTATGACCATCATGAGGGCCCATGGACCTCATAAGGCTGCACACATAAAGGATAGTTACAAATGCAACCCACCACAAAATCATATACTTACTTAAAACATTGAGAGACTTCTTTTGAAATTTTTTATTTTCTAACTCAAATGTCCGATTCCTTTGTAGACGATAGTGTGGTAACATCCTGTCCAAAGGTTGGATTCTCCCGGGAGAATTTCATTGTGGGTGTGACTAAGCAGGCAGCCATCAACAGGCTGGTGTTAGGAAAAGGCTCAGGAAATTATATCTTCAGAGAAACTACAGAGGCTTTCCTTGTGGGGCGAGACAGCTAGGGAGTGTCCATGGTCACTCCAGGACGTACAGCTCTTTGATGAACTGTCCCTCTGCGCAGATACTGGCAGAGAGTTACTGGATACACATGGCCTCCATCCAGGGGAGTTCCTAACCGGACATGGGATGATAACTCGAATTCCTAACCAGAGAGCCTCTATGCCGGCTCTCACCCTAACTCCTCCTGTGGGGTCACCTGGTTCAAGCTCTGTGCAGCCTCCTGCAGCAAGGTTGATTGATAATAGATGAGCACGTTGGTACCTTCATTCACCAGCTTGGCAACCATTTAGATGAATTTTCTCTTGGTTACAATGCTGGGAGCATGACAGCCAATGAGACACTGTCCCTCCCTCCTTCAAGGAGAGGAGCCCACAGCCTGAGGGACACAGACAAGGAAACAGGCAATTTCAATGAGGAGGTGAGGCGCATATCTAGAGAGGTCCCATAGGACGCAGGGACTCAAGAGATGAACATCCACCTTGAGGGCCTAGGGAAGTATCGCAATCAGCTTCAGTTGCTGGGATGAACTTCCAGACAGTTTATGGGAGGATGAAGAGGTTTATTTGAAGCTTACAGATCCAAAGAGAAAAACCACCCAGCACGTCCAGAAGCAAGCACACTCAGGCAGCCAAACTGCAGGAATGCCAGGCAGAGCTCAAACTTTTCTAGGCAGACCTTAGAATGGAATTTCAGATCCGCCCCACTAACACCTTAGGGCTGGACCCTAGGATCTGCCCACCGTGACACCCCCTCCAGCCAGGCGGTTGGAAACAAGCTTTTACTAAACCTCCTGAATCTATATCCATCACACTACCACAGGAAGGATGCCTGAAGGTGATGATTGTCCCATCAAGCTCTGGATGCTCTCATCTCAAAGCCAGTCCTTTCTTGTACCATTCCCCTCCCCCAGTGCCCTCCTGCTTTTCCTGGACACTCACTTCTGAAAAGAAATGGAACTTTGCAGTTAGGACCTGAAGGTTTGCCTCCCTGCCCCCTGACATTCATAATGAATGGAATGAATTTTTTTTCCCTCCTAGGATACCTAATTCTGAAACCCTGCCCTCTGGGATGGTGTGGAGTGGGGCCTTTGGAAAGCAATTAGAATTAAGTGAGATCCACTGTGTCACAGAGGCAGAGCCTCCAAGAGAATTCCAGTCCTTGTAAGAGTCCTGTGAGTTCGCTTTGCTCTGTGGTTTGAAATCGAAAACATAATGAACAGCGGCTCACATGCCACCAGAAAGAAATCCTTACCTGTCCTCTGACCCCAGAAATTCAGCCTTCAGCATATGAGAGATGAATGTCCATTGCCTATCAGCCACCCAGCCCACCGCTGCCCAGGGAGACTGCAACACAGGTCCTGGAGCAATGCCAGTTGGAATGGGCTCCCAGTCATTGCAATGGAAATGTGAACACATGGTCTCCAAGAGGGGCTCATGCTCACCGTGTGTGCAACATGGCCAACTTAGATTGCGCCTCATGTCCACATTCATCTTTGTCTAAAAAGAGTAACGTCATGTCTTCTTACTGCAATGTGTGTCCCTGTGACAGGTTGAGTGCTGGTGACTGAGCCTCATACTCTACTCCCAGCCAGTAGAGTCTTTTTTTTAAGTCAATGAAAACCTTTATTCATGGTGCTAACAAAAATTCAAAAGATATTTCCAAACAAACGTTGACATCACATTTGTGATTAAAGCAAACAGGCAGAAAGGATTGCTGAAAAGATTGTAGCAGGAAAAAGACAAATCAAAACAAAATTTAGCATTTCCTGGGAGTTTGCAGTGGGAACTCTTCTTCCCCTGCTCTGGATGCAGACCATGTAAAGTTTTCACATTTCATGTTATTTTCATCCTAGACTGTGAGCTCAGTGGCCTCCATCCAACTCAAACCTCAATCTTGATTTCCTCAACCTTTGGCATGAATTTACAAACCTCAGGGAGCCTCGCATCAGAGAGGCGTGAATCTAAAATCTCTTTACCTACCTTGATACAACCCCCTTTTAAAACCAGCATACTAGTGATGAGATTCTCACACATCTTAGACCCATCCATCCGGTTACATTTTGGCTTTTAAAAAGAAAAATGATATCAATGAAAATAATGTTATCAACAGTCATTTTTCAAGGCTGTAATAGCTGATCATTTTCAACCTAGCCTGTATCCTAATAGAAATCTTCCACAGAATTCCTTGTAGATCTTAGTACCATAATTTGCAAAATATTCTCTGTATGTTCTGTAGAAAAAAACTGTGGCCCTTTTAAAAGTAGATGCTCTAATGCTTTCTATTGCTATACATTGCATTTGTACTAACATGCAAACAGCTACACATATGCAATATTTGCCCACAACAGAATTTGCAGCTGAGCCTCACAGACTTAACACTACCATGGAAAACATTGCCCATCTGCAATGAATGTGTGTATTGTACATATAGTAGAAACCCCCCAAATGCATTAGAGTTTGGAACTGTAATATAGAAAATTAACATAAAGGTATTTGCAGAGTAAACATTTATATATCATGATGTCTCAGAGTAGCAAGACTTGGCTCCATCCTCCAAATATTGGGAGGGGGTGCTTTTTGAATCCATATGTTGACTCTTCACTGGTCCTGGGAAGATGCGGGCTGGATGTATTCCCTAATGTCTGGTGAGGAAAAAGCTCTGTTTGTTTTCCTGCCTTAATATTTATTATAGCACCTGGAGCACATAAGCAGTAGATATTGGTGGTTAGATTCAGAGACCGGGCCACAGGAAAGCATGTGTGGTCACTTACTTCCCCCCCTCCACCCAACACACACACACACACACACACACACACACACACACACACACACACACACACCTCATAGAAAAAAGGTAAGGACATCCCACCCACCAAGGTTTCCTGGTACATCCTTGCAGTTGGGTTTAATCCTCCATTTGAGATGAACCCCTGGGATATGAAGGGACTATGTGGTGATAGGTCTTGGTATTGGTGACTGCTGAAACTCAAAAAGGTAAGTTTCTTAATCAAAAACGTGAGGCAAGACTTGTATGAATATTGCGGGCTAATTACATTGTGTGGTGGTTTGAATGTGGATGGATGAACCCATGTATGCACCTCAAGTGTTCGGTTAGGCTTGTAATTTGCATCTCCAGCCACCTGGCTGTTCCAACCAAACCAAAACCAAAAGAACCCAACCAAAAGGCAGCTTGCGGAGAAATGGGTTTATTTTGGCTTACAGACTCCAGGGGAAGCTCCATGATGGCAGGGAAAATGACAGCATGAGCAGAGGGTGGACATCACCTCCACCACACTGGCAAGGGGAAGCTGGTTATATCCCTTATAAACCCACCCCCAACAACACACCTCCAACAAGGTTCCACATCCAAAACTGCCATCCGATGGGGATCAAGCATTCAGAACACATTAAGTCTGTGGGGACACCTAGATCAATCCACCACAAGGTGTCACTGGGGGGTAGATCCTGGAGTCCAGCCCTAAGGTGTCACTGGGGGCAGATCTGAATTCAGCTCAGAGTCCTGCAGAGCAAGCTGACCTCTGGCCAGGTCCCTGCTTGTGGCATTTCGGTGTCCGTTGATGAGTGGTGGTTTCTCTCTCTGTTTGGATTTAGGAATGGGAGCCAGCTTCTTCTGCCACTGATGGAACTTCCCTGGATCTGTCAGCTTCTTTCCTTCCATAAGTTGTGTCTGGTTTTGGATGTTGATCCCAGGAACCTGAAACTGTCGACTATACCCTGGAAAGTTCAGGAACTTGGGCTGAAGGGGGGGGGGCGATTCCAACCTCAGGAAAGTTCAGGTGCTTAGAATATCCAGGAGGCTTCGACAATAGCATCTGATTTTACTGCTGCAAGTTGTACAGTGTCTTCCATCCTGCTGAGTGGTATTAACTGACAGATGTCCCTCCATCCCTTTAGGTGAAGTCTTATCAAAATTTGCTCCTTATCAAAGTCTTTTATGCACTTCAGTTTCTTTTTAAACACATATTAATTTTGAGAGAGAGAGAGAAAGAAAACTAAATTTAATGAGAGATCATTACAGGGGCTCATCTTCTGCAAGGAAAATAGGAACATCTCTTGGTTAATTCATGGACTTACTTCACTGTCTTCATTGATTTCACCAACCATGGTTGCTCGTCAAATCTAAAAGACCATAGATTGCCACGTACAGCATTATTTTATGCACTCCTAAAAAGTACATTTATCCAGTATAAGTGTAAAAGCCCTCAGCTGGAAGTTGCAAACTTATTTCACAAGATGTTAAATATGAAAATATAAGTAATTTGGGCTTGGTGAAATGGCGTATTTATGGTGTGTCTGTTGTCCATTGTTCGTGGGATTTGCTGTCTAATCAAACATCAGGAAAATTGTGTCTGCAAAGCCCTCCATTCCTATAAATAGAGGAGGTCAGGCTCGTTGGTCAGTCAGTGGTCCAGTGCAAACGAATCAGCCCCTTGCACTCATGTTTCAAAACAAGGCAAGAAGATAGAAGAACACCTCAAGTCAATACAAATCTTCCAAAAAGCAAGCACCTGAATTGTACAGGGCTGGATACCCTCGTGAACCTAACTCAACAAAGCCTCGCCCATGCCTGCATGGCTGGCACACAGGTTTCCTTCCAAACAAAACAGCAATGGTCTCACTCCTTTCTATAAAAATAAACAAGTTTCAAATCACAGATGGCAGTACATGTGGCTAGAGGAGAAAGGAGCTCTGTTGAGCAGAGCCCAGATAGAGATCACACACTTTGAAGATTTTTTTGAAGTAAATTGTTAATTCCCTCTACTTCCTCCCCATGCTTTAACCCATCCTGCTGTAGGGAGACTGCCAGGAGCAAAGCTTTGTTCGGCCTGGACTTCATTATCATTTTTACCCTGAAACCCACTTCCTAAAGTAATCAGAACAGCTATTTAAAATAGAAGGAACTCTGGCCGGATATCAGGACAGGCTGCGGGCTTACTGTACTGTCTGGACCCACTCTAACCCGATCTGTGGACCCTGAGGACTAGAGGCCATTGACTTCCATCCATGTCAGGGCTCCTTCATGACCTGTCCTCCATCCAATGGAAAGGAACCCATTTCTCTATGAGAAACATATTCTTTACACGCATATATTTTAGTCTAATTTATTTCTTTGAAATTGTTTGTTAAAAGCTTCAGAAAAGTCCATAGATAAATATGTTCCTTTGAAAATGTTGCCCCTGGCTGATGGCTTCCCTGTCTAGTCTTAAGAAAAAGAACCAGGGGGGAAGGGTTGCTTGCAGCACTTGGGCGGGTGACAGGTCTGCAGTGTGAACTCAAGCGTCCCATCAACCTCATTCACACAGGTCAGACTTCTAAGAGGTATTATTTTCACTTCTTCTGGTAGCATTCTGAAAATATACACTATAATACTCACCCCGAGAATGGGGAGCTCGCTCAAGGGTATCTCAAAAGCAAATTCTAAATAAACAACCTCGCTGTCACTCTGCCATCCAATTCCAGAAAGCTATTTCTTCTGAGACTGAAGTCTGCAGAAATCTTTAAAATCAAGAAAAATCGAACCCTGACCACCTGTAACTGAAAACAAATCGATGAAGCGCTCATCGAATATTTAATACTAAGCAATTAAAACTTCCTGATGCGTTCGCCAAGATTACGTGGTCACAAAGTTATGTCTGAGCAACTGAAAACTTAACATCGCCACGGAAGTTTGTTAATGACAAGAGAATAAAATGTTAGTGAAGGCTTAACAAAAATGGTGTAACTTTATATTACAGCTAACTAGAAGGCTGATTCCTGGCATAAAAACCCACACCCTGGAATTCTCATCAATAACAGGGTTTTTTATGTTGTACTCTAATCATGATGACATCATCCAAAGAGCTTTTTCATTCCCATTTATTGATTTCGTTATTGAGATGATAAATATATAAACACTTAAATGTGAACAGGTTTAACTTTTTAGAAAAATGAATTAAAATATTAAAAGGTATTTCAGAACTCCATATTATTTGAACATAGATTTTCTTTTTTACCCTTTAAGAGATGACACCCATCAAACTTGGCCTTCAAGTCATATAAACAACCAAGTCTGAATCAGGGTCAAAAACTAGGGAGTTTAAATTAAGCTAATACAAGTCATTCTGTTATAGACATGTGACCATAAGTGAAAACCTGATGTAAAGTTAATAAAGACATTATCATGTAATAACATACGTGAATATGTATGTATATTTATATAAGTAAAAAGGAAGTAGCCACGTGTAAAGCCCAGAACTTTCTTATTTGGCTCAGAAAATAGTTTCAAATTAAATTAACAAAGAAGTTGCTATAACTTAAGGAGAAATATTTTATACGTTATCACCTCAAAGGAATAAACAAATGATGTATACACACACACACACACACACACACACACACACACACACACACGACAAGTATCTCTTGCCATTGCAAATAAAGCCCATCTGGCTTTACATGGATGGCTGGGGAATGGAACCTTGGCCATCAGGCAGGCTTTGCCAGCAAGAGCCTTTAAATGCTGAACCATCTCCCCAGGCCCTGATGTTTTTTTTTTCTTAATATGAATCTTACTTACTGAGTTCAATTCTCCAGTACCCACATAAAGCCAGATGCACAAAGTGGCTCATACATCTGGAATTTGCTTGCAGTGGCTGGAGGCCCTGGTACACCCATAATCACACTTTCTCTGTCTGTCACTCTCTCTCTCTTTCACATAAATAAATAAATATTTTTAAAAAGAATATGAAAGGAAAAAATAGAGCTACATCAAAAAGTTTATGGCTTTCAGGTAAGATAGCTTAAGTTAGTAATGTAGATGAAACAATTTATAATTTGAAAGAGAAATCTGAAGCATGAAGGAAAAAATCAGCAATGATAATTGAGACAGAAAAGGAGCCAAACAGGAATTTTAGAAATTAAAGAACCAATCAATCAAGTAAAAAAAATGCACTAGAAAGCATTGTCAACTGATAGAAAAAACAAAGCAGAAGAATGAATCTTGGGGATGGAGGGCATGGTTGAAACAATACATTCAGGCATACATAAGCAGAAAAAAATGAATGACCGAGACCAAAATATTTACAAACTCTCAAATACACAAGAGATTAAACCCAAGACTGTGGGGGCTGAGAGAGTCTACAGGCATAGTGACCCAATTCAGATAGCTCAGTGGTTAAGGCAGCCAGCTGCTAGAGATGCTGGTGTGCCCATCCTCTCTCTCTCTCTCTCTCTCTCTCTCTCTCTCTCTCTCTCTCTCTCTCTCTCTCTCTCTCTCTCTCTCTCTCCTCTCTGCCTGAAAATAAATTTTAAAAATTAAAGAAAAAATACAAAGCAAATACACACTAAAAGCTGTAAGGGAAAGACACCAATTCGCATAAGAATAACATCAACACCCTCATCCTCAACACCAAAAGACGTATATGATATCTTTCAGTCCCTGAAGGTAAATCACTAGCAGCCCAAATTGCCATAATCTGCAGTTATCTCATAAAAGATCTCGTAAAATTCTTTGCAAGAGAAGCACAAACTAAGGCAATTCCTGCAACCAAGTTAGTCCTGCGGGAAATCGTCTAAGGAATATCATACACAGATGTTGCCTTATCTGGTCCTGGGGACACATGTTTCCTGGGAACAATTATCTGTCCATCCCAGAGAAGGTACTAACAACAGACCAAAGTGATGATTATACCAAATCCAACCTAATGAACCAATGAGTTTATTGGGGTTCCTTTCAGGAGCAGGCCTGACTCAAAGGTATCAACAAACCCACCTCAGCCCAGGAGACAATCCAGGGAGCTCACTGTACAACCTGCAGGCAGCTCAGCTGGTGGGAAAGCCTCTGTCCACAGCCACGATTGGCCACTTATAACCTAGTGGAAGGGAATATAACATACATATCAGCTTTCCTAGATGTGTTTACCTGCCATGGACCAGCTCGGCCGGAGTGCTGGGGCCTTGGAGAAGTGACAGACACAGACTCAAGGAGAGTGTATCTGAGCTGAGCATTTGTCAGAGTTATATACAGTTGATTATTGTAACAGTATTTTTGTTTATACATGCAGTTACAGTTCCTTTGAATGATTAAACCAAGAATGTTAGCAAGATACATGAGAATAGACAATAGATAAGCACAGATGATTATCACATAAATGGTTTTGATGCAAAACTGTGGTTAGTCAGGCCAGGCCTGACTTGGTGCTTGTTTTTCAATTTAAGCATTATGTAGTTTTCAGCCTTTAAGAATTTGTTTTTAAAGTTTCTTTTGAAAGATTTAATTAGTATAGTTATTCTTAAACCAGCTCCAGAAATATGCCCAAGTAGGTCCTGAAAATCCAGCTGACTGATAGTTTTTATCCCATTTATCTTTAACAGGTTGTAGTTGTCTTATGATGCCAGCCTTCTGTGTCTCGGACAGGAGACACCAGCAAGGCCTGGATCTAGATAGCTTCTGCACATGCGCATGGCAGTGAATACCATGATATTCTCTTTTCCTTCATGTTAACCCATCTGTCACCTTTTCCACAGATCCCTGTATAAGGCGATGGAGCATCAGTGGGCTCAGGGAGTTTCCTTTGACTGCCAGTTTCTTCTTGGTCTTTTCCTATAACTCTCAGTTCTAGGAATCTCTTTCTCAATACTTTCCCTTAATAAGTAATTCTCCTATTGCAAGTCATCTAGGACTCTCCCCAAAAGTCCTTTAGCTGTTTTCAATCTCTCAATTGCTCTTAATAACGGGGGAGTGACTGAAGGAAAAGCTTTTTATTTTTATTTTCTCTTGGGAAACAAATCATCATAGTCTGTTCCCTGTTTTCGTGAAGATGGACTCAATGAACTAGAAAGAAACAATGAGTTAGAGCCATGAGCAGGTATAATGAAGATCAGAGCCATAAGGGAGCAGCCGAGAACACGAAAGACTTTGAGTGCACAGCCTGTTCCAACGGGCAGACTTCCTTGAAGCAACTGCCTCAGTCTATGCAATTTCTCACACAGACTCCATCTGAGTTGGCGTGACATTTACCTCCTAAGTTTCATGAGCCTCCCTTCTTCCTCTGGGAGGGAATGTTTCACTTTGGGTAAACTTGCCATACAACAGCAGATGAAGAAAGATAGTTTTATTCGTGAGAGCACAGGAAATGATACATTTCAAGAGATAAATAGATGCTCAAAAACATCCATAAGGTCAAACACAGTAAACCCAATACTCGTTGGGAAGGAAGAAAAGAACTTCTAATAAGATAACCAATCATAAAAAACAATCATAGGAAGTGGAAAACCTCTCTCAATATTACTAAAATACAAACAGCTTCAACTTTACATTTAAGCAAAACAGGCTAATTGATGGGATTAACAAACAAGATTCAAGGATCTGTTGTCACCAAGAATCACAAACTGGGATCACAGGATGGAAATCAACTTACCAAGCAAATGGAATCTAAGCCAAGCTGAAATGGCTCATCTCTGATGAAGGAAATGTCAAAGCAAAACTAGTCAGAAGAGATAAAGAAGGCCATTGCATATTAATAAAGGGAATTCATAAAAACATATAGTAATTGTAAATACTTATGCACCAAATATGGGGGCCTCCCAACTTCAGAAAATGAACACTAAGAGGCATACAATAATAGTGAGAGACTTTAATAGCCCACTGTTATCTCTAAAGACATGTTTATTTATTTGTGCTGCTCCAATTTCTTTATTTGCGCTGCCGCAAATGAGCTCCAGATGCATGCATCACTTTGTATGTCTGGCTTTATATGGATACTAGGGAATCAAACCCATGTTGTAAGGCTTTGTAGGCAAGCCCCTTAACTGCTGAGCCATCTCTCCAGCCCCCCAGCCCTGCTATTATCTTTAGATCAGTCTCTCACACATAAAAACTATCAAAGGAACTTCAGAGGTAAACTATATCAAACTGAACTTCATAGACATCCACGAAATATCCCATGCAACTTACATGAAATAGACACTCCTCTCAGTGACCCATTTCTCGGTGGAACCATTTCTAAAGTGGATTAAGTTGGCCCCAAAGTAAGTCTTAACAAATACAAAAGGATTAAAGTCAGGTCACAATGAAATAAAACTATAAATCAATAGCCAAAACAAAAAAAAAAATACAGAAACTACACAAATTTCTTGGAGACAGAATAATACACTTTTGAATGTACAGTGGATTATTGAACAAATCAGAGCAGAAATTTATTAGCTTTTCCATACATCATAAGAAACTTTTCAAGACAGATATCAGGAAAAAGATCCCATTGACAACGGGGCCTGTGGTCAGCTCCACATTGCTGGAACAAACTTCCAACCAGACACAGTTTATCCAAGGAAAAGTTTTATATCAACTTACAAATCCAAGAGAAGTCCCATCAATGGCAGAAGAAGCTGGCTCCCTTTCACAGATTCAAACAGAGAGAAACCACCAAATAGTCAGCAAACACCAAAAGCAAGCAAGCACAGCCAGATCTCAAACTGCTCTTTCCACACCTTTGGGCTGGAATCAGTTCTGCCCCCAGTGACAGGAGGCTATGGGGGACATGTATTCACATTCAAACCTTCACAGGCCCCGGGGTTGGGGATTTAGCTCAGTGGATGAGCATTGCCTAGCAAGCCCAAGGCCCTGGGTTCAGTCCTCAGCAATGAAAAAAAAAAAAAAAGCCAAAGCAGAAAGAACACTCCTGAAGATATCACAATGTCTCACCTCAAGTTATGCTACAGAGCCATGAGCTATGGCATAACAAAGACAGCATGATACACACACACACAAAAAGACATGCAGACCACTAGACTAGAACTGAGGACCAAGAAAGAAACCTACACAAGTACAAGCATCTAATTTTTGACAAAGGCATAAAAAAGCATACATGGGAATATGTCTCTTCAACAAGGCGTTATGGGATGACTTAATATCCACACACACAGAAGAAGAAAATCAAACCCATATCTCCTACCCTGAATAAAACATTAATTTAAAATGGATCACAGACCTAGAGACCTAAAACTCTGACATTTCTGGAAGAAAGCATAGGCAAAATCATAAGTGATATCTTTCTAAAAAGAATTCTAATAGTACAAAGAATAATCACAAGAATCGGTGTGGTAGTTTGAATAATGTCCCCCAATAGAAATTATTATAATTGTGTTTATTAAATTGTTAATTGTCTCCAGGCTTCTGGCTGGAGGAAATGTCACTTTGTACTAGGCTCCTAGGGACTGGCCCTTTCTAATTTGGATACAAAATACTAGGGATAGATATGCAAAAGAAAAGCCAAACCGGTCTGGCAGTTCTGTCTTGTTGTGAATTACAGTGTTACAATGTGCTTGCTTGCTTGAGGTGCTGATGGTAGGTTCTGTCTCTGTCTCTGCTTGGATCTGTGAAAGGGGGGCCAGATTTTCCTTAACTTCCCCTGGATCTGTTAGTTTCAATAAATACTTCCCCCCCAAAAAATTGTGCCGGTTTGGAGATTCATCCCAGCGATGTGTGGCTAACTACAACAATCGGTAGACTGAATTAGACAAAATGAAAAGCTTCTTGTATATAGAAAACAATAAGAAAGTGAATAGACAGTGTAAAGAATGGGAGAAAATCTTTGCCAGTTATACTTCAGACAGAGGATTAATATCCAGACTATATATAAAGAAATTAAAAATTAAGCACCAAAAAATATTCCAGCCAAAAATTGGGCTAGTGCACTAAATAGCTAGTCCTCAAAAGAAGAAACACAAATAGTCAATATTTTGAAGGGTGCTCAAAAATCCTTAGCAGTCAAGAAAGTGAAAATTAAAATGACATTGCGATTCCAGCTCTACACGTGATTCTGACAAAGGTTGTATTATTGGGAGGTTGAATGACGTAAGAGGATTGCTGTATGTTTAAGGCTACCCTGAGCTATAGAGTGAGTTCAAAACTATTTTTGGTGTAACTATAAATAAAGTTTTTATAACTTTATTTTTGGATTTGTTGTTGTTAGTCGAGGTAGGGTCTCGCTCTAGCCCAGATTGACCTGGAATTCACTATGTAGTCTCAGGGTGGCCTCGAACTCACAGTAATCTTCTTGCCTCTGTCTCTAGAGTGCTGGGATTTTTTTTCTCATTACTAGTTTCAAGGGAATGTTTCTTTACAACAGAGAAAGCTTGAAGAAGCACAGAGCCAGCATCTCAGCTACAGGTCAGCACAATGAAAGTCGAAGTGCACGCAGAGTTGAGCTGTAATGTCTCAAGGGTCTCCCAGAGTGACACACTTCCTCCAGCAAGAACCCACCTCTGGTCTTCACAACCTTCCCAAACAGCACCACCAATTGGGGATTAAGTTTGCAAACACATGAGCCTAGGAGAGAAAGTTCACATTCAAACCACCACAGTGAGGAAGACAGGGAGCAAGGAGATGGACGAGAGGAAGAGGTGGTGGGAAGGGTCATTCAAAAATAAGGATTATGAAAATATCATAAGGAAAAGTAAAACAAATTTGATGAAATTAGCGAAGATAGATTACAAAACAAAAATCACTTTTCAGGCCCTCAGAGGGGGAAAAATCAGGAAGATTCGATGGAACTGGAAATGTCTTCTAAATAAGTATTGAGCTCAATAAAGTAATAGATAGATTTATGTCTGGCTGCCAGAAACAGAAGAATTTGACCCAAAAGCTGAGGAGTCAGAAACACTTCTGCTCCTGTCCAGTGGCTGTTTTGTTTTAGCTGAAACATTCTGATTTACTTGCACTTCCCCTCAAGTCACAGAGCTCCTCCCTTACCACCCCCAGACACTTTGTACATATCCTGCCCTCTTTAAAGTTCCCCCATAGTTTTTGTCTCTCCTAGGCTCCATGGGATGTGAGCTAAATAGCTGTGTTGGCTTAATTGTTAAGGCAAAGTACAGCACTTCCTCTGATACTTGCCTTTTAAACAGAGGACAGGGAGCCTTATAATAACAGCACGCATCCCTAACTGTGGCATTTCCAGTATTATCAGGAAGAGCATCATCCAGAGTAAGCCTTCTAGATGGTTCTCCGTGCACCTGGTAAGCAGCTGCTCTTGCATCGCCTCAGGCTGACTCTCCCCATCATCCTTTGTGTGCGAGAAGAAGACAGGAACCAGCTATTTCTCTACACTATCCCAACATTTGAAGATGGCATAGTCTGAAAGGACTTTATGTTCTCCGACTCCTAACACTAAAATATCTCAAAGCAGATTCCAGCAGCCCTAATAATATCCACCATGGACATTCCTCCCTATCTATAAAAGCATATATGAAATAATTGGAGAGCAAACAAAAATAAACTAAGAACATTTTTCCTTAGCAGTATCCACTGTGTTAATCAAATTTCATCTAAATTAATTTATCTGAAACTCCAAGCACAAGGAATGGATTAAATTCTTATTCAGGGAATAAGTGCCAACATGTGTCTTTGGCATAAAAGAAAGCCTGGAGACAGGAAGTGGTTGTCAAAAGAATATTCCCCCTTTAAGCTATTGGATTCATGATGTCCTCAGAAGAGTAAGAGGTCATTTCCATCTGAGATCCCACATAAAAGAATGTATAAATCTAAATAACAACCAAAAGTAGTAAAAGTTAAGAGATGTCCAAGCTTGTTAGCTGTTTTTAAACTAGTAAAAACAGGCTTATAGACAGCCCTTGAGATTAGAAAATAAGATAATAATTCAATGTTTTATTAACATTACATTGTATGTGATGTCTTTATGACCATAGCAAGTAATAATGAAAAAAATCACCATAGGATGTTTAACCAAATTTCAGGACAATAAAGAGTTATGGAATAAAAGTAACCATAAGAAAAATACCTAGGGTTATAGCTTGAGCAGTTGAGTAGAGTAGTGTAGGTTAGTGAAACCTGTAAGTAGGCGAGGCGGGAAGAGAAGGCTTAGGGACTAGTGTGAGAGGGGAAATAAACAGTCTATTTTGGGCACATTTGATCTGAGATGCCTATAGGGAATACAGAAAGAAAGGGCATTATACAAAATTATAACACTAGAAATATTGGCAAGCGACATAAATATAGGAATAACCAGCATATCAATAGACAAAGGAGGATCTAGATAGATGATAGGTAG
>PVHP010020165.1:0-31009 GCA_004024765.1 Zapus hudsonius | reverse complement strand
TCTCTCTCTCTCTCTCTCTCTCTCTCTCTCTCTCTCTCTCTCTCTCTCTCTCTCTCTCTCTCTCTCTCTCTCTCTCTCTCTCTCTCTCTCTCTGCCTGCATAGCAATGGATCAGGTTTGATATTAGCTGTTTGGGGTAGAAAGACTATTTTCTGATTGGAAAACAGATTTCTCTGTGAGAATGAAACACAACCATTTCACATCTTATGCCATCCCCTAAAGTATCCCTCCACCCCACTTTCTTAGCTGCCTAAGAATTCGACTAATCATTTCAGTATTGATAGCTGAGTGTTTTTACTCAATCATTCAGCCTTTTGGTCAAAACGGTATTCTGTAATATATTTTGCCTTTCTTGCCTTCAATTAAGTTAACCTAAAATATTCTTCCATCACCAATTTTTTTTTCAAAACAAAAAGTCCCATGGTATCTGAGTATCTTTAGTCTATCCACGAATTAAATTAATTTGAAATGACTTAATGATGTTGAGAGTTTTTAAACATTGGAAATGGTAGAACATATAAAGAATAGTAAGGGGAATGCAACACAGATAAAAATAAATAATAAATGCAGACAGAAATATGATTTAACTTATTACATGGATTTCTTACATCACATTCCTGGAAATGCAGCTCATAGAATAAAATCCTAATGTAACCCAATTACCTTTTGGGTTTTGTCCTTCCATCTCAATTTAGGATGGGGTCTGACCTCATGGATTGGCCTGGCTAGCCAAGAAAAAAAATAAGATAGAAAAGTACAGGGAAATATCTTCATAGGAAGTCCGTGTTAGATTTTTTTTCTGAAATGGAATTGTGACAAGTATCAGCTCCTGGGGACATAGAAAATTAGTTTGCTCAAAATTCCACAAGGCGGTTTCAATCAATGCAAAGGAAGGGAGATGGACTCAATAAGCTGCTGTTCCTTCTTCTCGTCTCCGAACATGTCTGAGGAACATTGCAAAAACATTTATGTGCTGCTCACCTTGAATACAAAGGCACACATCGTATCTCCCACACAACCTGCACAAGGCCTTTCATTTTCAAGTTTACAAAGAATAAAATAAAATGAAAGCTTGTCACCTTTCGGAGGAAGAAAGCAGACTCAAGTCATGCAGGAATCTGAACTCTTGTCTTCAATGGAGAGTAAGGAGCAATGAAAGCCCTTGGCAGGCTGTTCCCAGGCACAGGTCATGATGAGGATTTTATGTACGAAAGAGACTTATAATTGCTCTGGGAACTTAAAACTTTCATTGCCTGACTCTGAGGAGGCCTATAGTCCTACAAACTTCGTTTCCATCACAGTTTGGGGCTTAAACTGCACCAAACTCATGCCTAGCCTTCCCAGGCCCAGTGTGACACCTCATCAAACCAGAGCCCACAAACAATTTTGGATATTTCAGAAAGTTATTCAACCTAAGCTTATCTTGCCTATGAAGAAAGTATTCTAAGTCTTGTAAGAAAAATAGCAGCAAAAATGAACAAATTCCATGGCAGCAATATGCTTCCTGGATTAAATAAACGTTAGCCTGGCCTCTGGCAGATTATGGGACCCTGACCTCTCTTTTCTTAGCATTTTTACTTTAGAACATTTGCAGTTGAAAATTCTCTTTTCTACTCTTTCAACCCGGGAATGACTTTCCCAAGGATTTAGTAACCATCCCTTGGAAATATAATCCTGAAGAAATGTAGAGACCTTACATTCCATTCTCTGTGGTGTTGGGGCGAAGGGGTTGAACACAGTCATCCTAATGACATTAATCAATCTATCGACATCCTGATTGCAAGTAACTTTCCATCTGATTGACCCAGTGTTTGAAAATCTGCCTCTTTCCTGTAGCAGAGCCAAGTACCATCTCTTTCCCCTATTGCAATATTGTTAGTCTTCCTTCTCTACTTCAATGGACTGGTGCAATTTTTCTTTCACTGACAAGAGTTGAGCATCCACTCTGTCCTGGCTTTTGGAGCCCGATTTTATTGAAGGCAGTAATGCTCCCACCTAAAAATCCTATAAGCTCCAGTCTTCCCTGCAACTGGGAGAGGCTTCCTCATCTCAGCTCTGAGTTTAATAGGAAGCCCTGTGTTAAGGATGGTCAAGGAATAGAGTGTGACTGAACCAGCGACCTTGAGTAAGCTTCTGGGACTGCCATTGTGCCAAGCTTCAACTGCTCACCTCCCCACTTCTTTGTATGAAAGAGAAACGCACTTCTCTCTTAATTAAGGTATCTGTAACTTGGGGAAGTGTCTTAAGCAAAAAGTACTTGAATAAATCATTCAAGTATCCTCCAAAACTTCAAAATATTTATTTGACATATATCATGGGACTTAGATGCATGTTAATTGTCACTGTCTTTTCTTTCTTTCCTTTGATGATTTGACTGATGGAGTATATTGATTCAAATCAATCAATATTGGTTGAGACAGAGAGAGTCCCCAGTAGCAGAGGTCGACCTTGAATTCTTGATCCTCCTGCCTCCACCTCCTGAGTGCTGGGATGACTGACATGCAGCACCAACCCAGTACCTGCCTTCTATTTTACAAAGAAGAGGAGACAAAATGATTTTATGAGCTCGATCAAGATTCTTTATATGAAGCCAATAGACAAAGAACAAATCATGCACCTTCTCTAGTGCTCAGACACTGGACTCCAAGAGCATGTGAGCAAATAATTACAAATCAGTGTGAAAACTGTTACATAGCCATAATAGCAAACCAAGTCAAGAGTACCAAGGTGCATGGCACGAACCAGTCTCCTTGCTAGTTACCCATTTTTATCGATTATATTTATAAGCATATTTCCCTTCAATTCTCTAAGTCAGACTCTTCGCTTACAAAACTGATCTGTGTATTAATGAGTTTTCTATTTATCCCAGCAGGTTTCTTGCTCAACACAGAGTCTGGCATAAATATGCTGTGGGCCCAATTCCCACTGTGTATGAATAGCACTATCTGAGTCCCAGACACTGTTCCTTTGGGGGAACCATTGCTCAAGGTCTGTGTAAATTTATGGCAGTAAAATGAAACTACTAAATTCCTCAATTGGATTAGTTCTGCCATTGCACGTAAATCTACACCAAGCACGCCAAACCAACATGTAAATTTTCCCCTGTGCTGGGTTTCCAATCTTATTGTTAGTTGTATTTAAATATTTTTAAATGTTTAGAGTCAAAAACATGAAAACAAACTTTTTTTTTTTTTTTTGCTGGAGCAAATTGGTGGCCTCGGGTGTTTTTCCACTTATTTTCAGAAGAGTTAATATGCAGGAGACAATTCAGGAGAAATCAATCCCTCCACGTTGCTCATTGATTTGATGTGGGCTGTTCTGGGTCCATCATGATGGTGTCTGACCAGGTGTTATCTCAGATCCTAGTTAGCACTGATCATCTATGACATTATGATTTCACTTCTAGAGTGTGAGACAGGACCGTCTTACACTCTCTCCTTCCCATTCCAGACAGAAGAAACTGTTTTACATCCAAGCACAAGAATTCAGGAACATAAACACTTGAGTTCTCTGTCTTAATTTCTTCACTCTCTCCTTCCTTATAGAAGGAAGAGGAGAAATCTATCAGATGACCGACACATGAGCACATGAAATCCATGGGACAGGGTTCCACATCCTCATTTCTCACTCTCTTGTTCTCTTAACTCATATGCCTACGTGCTGCTCTGCCCTCCCCTCTGTCTCCTGCCAAAAATGGTTCCTCTCCTCTACAGAGGCCCAACTATCTCTCAAGTATCTCTGCTTAGAACCTGAAGGCATGTTTCAATGGGGGTGTGAAGTAAGAGGCTAGTCCACCCTCCTCTGCTTCCCTTACATAAGGCTGATACTGTACTTTAAAATGATACCACATGAGGGCTGGAGAGACTGCTCAGCAGTTAAGGCGCTTGCTTGCAAAGCCTAAAGATCCGGGTCTGAGTCCCCAGAACCTATGTAAAGCCAGATGCACAAAGTGGTGCATGTATCTGGAGTTCATTTGCAGCGGCAAGAATGATATCACATGAAATAATTGTCTTCAAACATAGACCAAAGCTGGGTATCATTTGCACGCTTCAGAAAGACAGGAGATGGCCCTCTCCTAGAGATGGGGCTGGGACTAAACCAGGGACTTCCATGGAACTGCTCAAAATCTGGGCTGCATGACAGATAGGAAGGAGAAATTCACACACTACAAGTCAAAGGGAAAGCCAAAAGGAACCTCTGTGAGCAGGCACAGTCCATTGTGTGATAACATAAGTTGCTTTCCAACTTAACCTGAAGGTATTTAACACCAAGTATGTACCTAACTGATAAGCTTAGAGAGCAGGTTAATGAGCAACTTCAATCATGAAGCAATCTGTAAGAAACAGACGATTTGCTGACTTAAGACAATAAATAAATACATAAGCTCACAGCAGTCAGAAAAGAGGCTGTCCCTCCCCTCCAGGGAGGAGGGCTGAAGGAAGAACAGCAGCCGGCCATGTCTCCAAGCTACCACAGGAGCAGCCCCCACAGATCAGACCTGAAGAGTTGCAGTCGCCATGGTCTTAGCTCCAAGGAAGCAATAGGAAGGAGGTCCTTGGAAGTTGGTGGCTGGAGTTCCAGAAACAGATCTCACCAGGGGACATGGGGATTATTTGTACATTAATATAGTAAATGTTCTTAAACCAGCACTGCCTACTAGAAACCAAAGATAATCTGCATGTGTAACTCTTTGGGAAACCACGTGAAAAAGCAAAAGTCAACAGACGTAATTCATTTTAATCCAATATGTCCAAAAGATGGCGATTTCAAACTTTAATCATTTCAAAATTAAGATGCTTCCACTTTTAAATAGGATTTTTAAAATCCAGTGTCTATTTTACACTGAACAGTAGGATTCAATTCAGAATAGATACACTTCAAGTGCTCAGTATCCCTACTTATCCGATGGTCTTGACAGTGGACAACACAATCTTAAGCTATACTTTATAGAGGGTATGGCGGGAAGCATGGCTTGTTATGCACTCTGTGTGTGTGTGTGTGTGTGTGTGTGTGTGTGTGTGTGTGTGTGTGTGTGTAAGGGAGAAAAAGGAAACTGTCCAACAGCAACAGAACATGTGGATGATGGCCTTGATCTATAGCAACTGCTGTAGGTTTCATTCTTAAGCAAATAAGAAGAAAAAAAAAAACCTTTGGTTCCAGAATGTCAAAAACCTGGCCATGCAAAACTACATTTTAAAAGCTGCAGCTCTTACCCATTCAAGATTGGCCTCTCCCGAGGCCACGCAAACGTCCCCTTACCCCTTTGCCATTCTGCTGTCATATGAATGGCCTGACAATGTACTGCAGCTCCCAAGAGTGAATCGTTACAACTGAACTCTCCCCCTTTGCCTCAGTGAGCATCCCACAAAGGCTGGTCCTGAAACTTGCCGAGAAAAATTTCTCTCTTCTAACCATGAAATCATGTTCAGATTCTCACTACTAGGTTAGCCAACAAAGGAAAGATTTTTGTCAGGAAAATTTGCATCAGCAAATCCATTTCCTGTCTTTTGTCTTTGCACACTTCCTTGGCATTTGTGAAACCAAAGACACAGTCCATGATTTGTGAGAGAAATATATCCTTCTATTTCTATGAAAATGTGCTCTGGAGAGAAGAAGATGAGTTGCCTACTACCAAGGAAGGTAATTTTTTTTGAAAAATAGACCGCTTGTCTTGCATAGAGCAGCTGATAAATTAAAACAAAGCATGAATTAAGTAAAAGAAGATGTATAAGTTAATGCCACCTGAAGGCAGCCTCCACTCTAATGCAAACAAATCATATCATTTTTCAAGTGTTTCCTACTGATTTTGTATTACAAATGAGTAGCTAATAAAACAAAAACAAGCTTTATCTTATAAGAACATAGATATCAAGGATAAAACAAAAAGACCTCTTTCCCCCCCACACTACTGACCCACATTCTAAGCTATAGCAATTAACAGTTGCTGAATTGATCAATACCCAAAATTGATTTGCTTGGACACTTGTGAAACTAGATTTTGACAGCAAGAGATTAGTAACCAGCAATGTGCTAGTGAGAAATCACAAACAAAGGGAACTCTGGGTAGAGGGCAAATCGATGGTTCCACCATGTGTGAACTGTGCTCCCCTTGCAATTTAGTCCTGGAGGCTGGCCATGACTGAGAGCAAGGCAGCAGACACGGCCTGACTGAAATCCTGCAAAAAGGCACCTCGCCCCCACAACCTACAGGGTGCTCTCAAGTTTTCAAGACTGCAATCTTCCGATGCATCAAGCACAGAAGATGGTCTCTATGTGTTCACAGGCCTTTTCATCATTAGTATACTGTGCTTTGAAGGCCTGAGTCTAATCTCCCCTAATTGTGGATGTGAGTATATGGAGGTTAATGCTTGCAATAATGCTGGCATCGTCTTGAAATGCTTGTTATCAATTGTCTTTTGGTATTAACTCTTAGTTTTTGTTTTAGTGGGGAGCATCAGTAAACAAGCATGAAGGAGGCAAAATGTGTCATGCGAATGGTTTAGTCTTGTTTATTTCACGTGCCAATAAATACTGAAGGCTAACTTTCCTCATGGTACCTCGTAGGGAATATAAAACGTAGCTTTTCAAGAGGGATACTTTTCAGAGCGTATCTCTTTTCTGCATTGCTGAAAAGGCATAGATAAAACTGGCCCACCCGCTCACCCTCTCTGTTCTCTGTCCTGGATAGTTCTTCCACTACAGGTGTTCTGTCTGTCTGGGCCATTACCTATCCACACCTCTGGTGAAGAAAGGGGAGGAGCCCAAAGTGATGTCTTTCTGATCACAGTTCATGCCACCTCTGATACAATTTAATTAATCGATTAAAACACGCAACACCATAGAGCAATAGTATTTGGTTGTACATTTCTTAGGACAAATAATGACTTGTCTGTATGCATTTTCTGCCCTTTAATTGTAACCGAAAACCCCACCTGATCATTCAAAGAAAGCACATTAAAACCAGCTGGGCCACAATCTGTGTGTCTACAGAAAGATCACACTCTAGGCTTTTGCTTTCTTTTTTTTTTTTTTTTTTTTTTTTTTTTTTTTTTTTTTTTTTTTTTTTTTTTTTTTTTGCTTCTATGATTCCTCTGGCTTCATATTCAGGTTCCCAACATTGGCATCAAGCATTTCTTTCAATGTGTGGCCAGTTTCCGTTTGCTCACCTGACTTACCATCCTCCTGATCCAATATTCTACTCATTCTTCAGCCCTTGCCCTGCACATCAGCCCCTTACTACACTGTCCATCTAGGCGAGAGAGATTGGATGTTGTTAGATGTTCACTGCCTGAACTCCTGATCATCAGTCACATCTGTTCCACTGCCTCCCTGTAGAAGAGTCATCAATGACTTGAGTCTGATATGGACTTTATCCTTTGACTCCTGATTGGGTGGCTGCAGTGGAAGCTAAATCTCTACACTGTCCCAGTTACTCTCCACCTCTGTGTAAACTAGATGTACCATGCCCGATCTATTGCCTCTCCCATTCCCATGCTAATGCATCTCCTCAGCTTATTCTGACACATTCTTTCCATGATTATCAGACCATTCCCAGTTCCATCTGAAAAAATAAGCTTTTAGGCTGGAGAGATGGCTCAGCAGTTAAGGTGCTTGTCTGCAAAGTCTAAGGACCGGGGTACCCACCTAAAGCCAGATACAAGGTGGCGCATGTGTCTGAAGTTCGTTTGCAGTTCATTCGCTGCAGGCCCTGGCATCACATTCTCTTCTCTTCTCTCTCTCTCTCTCTCTCTCTCTCTCTCTCTCTCTCTCTCTCTCTCTCTCTCTCTCTCCAATAAATAAATAAATAAATAAAATATTTTTTAAAATAGAAGCTCTTCAGATGATGCACATTTCAGGGGACTGGGTAATTGTCAAGAAGTTAGACATCTTTTGTTCCCGTGTTGTTTGGCCATCGATGGGGCTTCACTATATCTTTCAAAGTAGTTTTCTAGAACATCAAACACATGAATATTCATCAGTTGCTATCTATATTAGATTATCCATGCTTCTGCCTTCTTCCATTAGTGCATTTAATCAGGAGAATTCAAAAGAAGAGCTAACCTGAGAGGTGAGTTTTGTGGCAAAGCAAGCTTGTGCAAAGCTAGCAGATATTTTTGCAGTATTTGTTGACCTTTTGTGAAGGTGCGAAGGAAAGTGAAAAAGCTTCAAATATTTCAAAGGATTTGAAATGGTTTGGGAGGAATTTTATTTGCTCAAAATCCTTCTCTAAAGGGAATTGCATTTTAAACTGTTATATCACATATACATTTTTATTGCCGTTTCTGTTCACTCAGTCATCCAAATACTCAGCGAGAGCATTGGACCACTGGACACAAGGATGAATTCCAAGAATATTCAGGAACCAAGAAAGTGCAGAATGGGTTTAATGACTCATGGAGAAGCATTAGTCATTGGCCATAAACCAATATGGAACCAGAGACGCTAGGAATGAATTCAGGCTGCAGAGCAATAGGCCCTGCAGGTTCCACTCAACAGTGCAGGCAGCTGACTCGACACTTCCACAGAGTTCACAAAGCAAAAAACCTACTGATTTACTCAAATTCATTTCCAATTTAACCTTTTACAAGCAAGGTCTCTTTGAGCATACTAGAGCAACGCAACAGCGAGATGTGCAGAAAGTGTGATTCTCTAGAGAAAGAATAATTACTTGAAGTGCTCAAATATACATAGATGTAAAAGGCTGCAATGGTTAAGCTATGAATATTCATTTTAAATGAATGTACTGAAATATAACTTCTAGTGAAAGGGAATATGTGGTGGTTGCATGGTTGACTGGGAACTAGGAATGCTGCCTGAAATTAAGGCTGGACGAGTCTGTGTGAATCCTTGGCGTATGCTCTCTCCCCACTTCAGGCACATGAGGAGGGATGAGAAGCATCCTGCAGCCCATTGTTTCTGACCCACCATTTTCCAGAAAGTCAATTACCCTTGTGTCTGTATGACCTTCCAAATCTACAGGGATTTCCCTCTTTGCATACACGTATGTATTAGTGGATCACCATCTCTATCTTGTATTTAATCTTCCATATGCTATTAAAAGGGATTCTTTATTGTTTAGGGATAGCAAATTTTTGCAAAGGTTTAATTGGGTAAGACACTTCAAGATTAGAAAAGGCATAATGACTTCAGACTAACTAACCAAAAATATAGTGATTAGGGTCTTGGAAAGTCTGATCCCAATGTCTATATTTAAGTAAATAACCAGTAGGATATTATACACAAAGATCATGGATTTTGAAATTAGAGAGGCTTATATTCAAAACCACAGTCTATGTCAAGTCTATTTTCGTTCCTTTGCCTGCTATGTTCCAGACATAGTTTGGGGCAAAGGAGGTAGAGCAGTAAACAAAATAGATTTCCAAAATATTAAAGAATTGTGAAGCCAAAAAAAATTTTAGGGACCCTGTAAATAACCATTCTACCTTCTTGTTTTACAAATAAAGCAAAAGCAATCAATGGAAATGAAATATTTTGCAAAATTTGATAGTCAAATCACATGTATCGTTTTCAGTCTAGTACACTTTGTAGCAGACGAGTAGACAATAAAATCATTGCTCTTGGGCTGGGAAGATGGCTCAGTTGCCATTCAACAGTTAGTATCTGAGTTCAAATCCCTAGATCTCAGGTAAAAAGCCAGTAGTTGTGGCTGGCTTCTGTGCTTCCAGTAAATCTATGAGAATGGAACAAGGACAGGTCTGAAATTACAGTTCTTAAACAACAACAAAAATGCATGATGTGTGTGTGTATATGTATATACATGTGGCCATGTGTATGTGCCAGTGCAAGTACACCTGTGTGAATGTACATGCAAGACCAGCTGTCTATGTGTCTCCATAACTTCCTTCATCTAGGTACTTCTGGTAGATGTTATTTTAAGATTGGGTGTTGGTGGATAATGTGCACAAGTGCTTTAGCAATGGGTACAGATATTTCATTTTTGAGCCTCAGAATATATGAATTTAAATTCTAACTATTTAGAATTATAGATCAACTAGATTTTAATACAAAAGGTATATCATTGATTTAGATGGTATCTTCCACTGATTACCAATGTAGAAAATGGAACAATCACTCTGAAGAGGAGAGCTAAACATGTAGCTGCTTCTTATTACCCCTGCCCACCTCCACCGTGCTCTCAATGGCCCCTGAGAAGATATACAGGAAGCCCTGGGGATTCTGACTGGATGGGGAAGAAGAGGGTCCAATAATTACACACTTGGTCTGATGTGCATCTTTTTCTCTAAACTATGTGGAGAATTAAATTATCACCATTGCCATAGTCAGCCCATGCACAGCTGGGATGAACCAACCAAATACAGTATGGGAGAAAAGGATTTATTGAAGCTATAGATCCAGGGGAAGGTCTATAATGGGAAAGAGGGTGCCCCCCTTTCACAGGTCCAAGGAGAGATAGAGAAGTCACCACCAACACCACACACACACACACACACACACACACACACACACACACACAATAGCAAACAGGCAAGGGTAAGAGAGATGTTTCCTTCCCCTTTATATAGCCTTAGGGCAGGGTCTTGCAACCTTTTTCCGGGCTTATTGACTCTTTCAGTCCCTGGAATTTCCTTCCTGCACTGCCCTCCCAGAAAGGGATGTTTGTTTCTAGTTTCCCTGAGCTTCCTTGCATCCTGCCTCCTACTAAAAGGGCTACCTTCCTGTAATCAACATCTGGGACCCACCCAAGATTACTAAACAGGTCAAGTTGACAACAAAACTTAATCATCACAATCATATTTCACGAAATTGCACAATCCGTACATAACATATTAAGCACATACTTTGAATATGCAATGGCATTGGACTAAGATGGCCTGCAAAAGGCATTTTATAGCGAGGGGTGATCTTGCCTATGGGTAAGGAGTACTCAAAATCCTTCAGCAGAGGTCCTTTCTCTCTTGTATGGTTCTAGGATATTTATCAACATGAACCTCTGACTTTCCGGTTTCTATTCTTCCACTGCAGAGCAATAGCAGTTCTGAAAAATCCTGAGTTCTTCCTTCAAATATGTTAATACAGTTAATCAGGTTATAGTCCAGTCTTGCTGAGTCCATTTAAAGTCAGTCTCAAAAGTGACTTTCATGTCCTTACCCCAGTCGACTAGGAGTGGAGGGCATTCTATTCTCCTAGTTTCCAGATTCTTGAGCACACAATCCTGTCACCCACAGTGGAGAGATTCTGATATTCAAATGCTTGCCACAACCTGCTCCTGGCCCACCTTATCTAAAGTTGCTACAAGACTTGATTAGGATATTGTCTCATGCATTGTGTACCTTACTCTTTACTACAGTAAAACTTCATACACTTAAAATCATGTTTGCTTTTGATATCACTAAGACTTTTATATCCTTTATTGACTTTTTAAAATGACTTGCATGTAAGAGACAGAAATAACACTGCAATGTACATGGTGCTTGCAATTTACAACTAGACTCATCACTTGATGAAGTATTGTTTTGAAGTCTCTAAATTCTCTGAGGAATGCAGCATTGCCCTCAATATGTGTATGGAGAAACTGAAGAAGACAAGGGACTTGCCCAATGTCACTGAGGTCCCTGGGATTAAAAAGTTGTCCTCTCAAACAAAGTAAGTAAAACGCCTCCCTGAATTTCAAGCATTGAAAATGAATTACACAGACTACTCTGAGATAGGAGCTTCGCTGTTTTCCACATTCACTTCCTGCTCAGTTCATGCAGAAACTGGAAGAGGAAGAGCATTGTATTTGCTAGTGGTCTACTTGGCTCCTCCGGGGTGGGTTTGGATCCATTTGCTGCTGGAAGGGCAGTCATACACCACATAAGGACAGATGGTATAGGTGATGGTAGTCCCTAAGATTGGATCACCTGACGGCACAGCCATCTTAGTGGAAGCACGGTCTTTAGTGTTTGCACAATGAAATTCCCTAAGGACATAGTTCCCAGAACATGACTATGTCCCTAAACCCTTTTTATTTTATTATATTTATTTTTATTATTGGGATTTTTGTTGTTTTTTTTTTTTGTGGTAGGATCTTGCTCTAGCCTAGGCTGACCTAGCAATCACTGCGTAGTCTCAAGTTGGCCTTGAAATTCACAGCAATCCACCTCCTCTGCCTCCCAAGTACTGGGGTTAAAGGTGTGTGCCACCACGCCTGGCTGTCCCCAAATCCTTGATATTAGCAACTGCTCAATGTGTCCCAGCATTTTAAAGATATATCATTGCCTAGGAAAAGAATGGGAAACAGTTTATGCTGCTATGATCTAGCTTCCCCCACATGCTGCCAGACACTAGTCATCAAAATGAAACAGTTAATCCCAAATTGTTGCCATCTGTATGGCTGGTTGGATACTAATGCTTCCCAGGTGAGGCTTTGCTAGCCTTCAAAATATGCACTTGCCTGCATCCCCAGGGTAAAGAAGAATTTGTGCTGATTGGTGAGAATGATGTTTCATTTATCTTAATACAGTCCAACTGGGCTGGTCATCAAAATAGCTTCAGATAATTTTGTAATCATGTAGATTATAGAGCCCACCCCAGGATTTGGGGCTAATTTGGACGTTCACCCCGGTTCAGGAATCCCTGTATGTTGGGATCACAGGAGCCAGGCATAATTTTTTGTCTGTCACTGTATGACCTGAGCAAGTCATCAATTTGGGCATCCTTCTTCTCTTAAGCAAAATAAGGTTATCAAATGTTCCTTGGTATGAAAGGGGATGACCAAATAAGATAACAGAGAGAAACTTCATTAATCATGACTTCCGTTGGCAATAACATACCTCAATAAGAAAGACTTGAAAGTCAATGAACTTGTGGTCTGAACTTCAGTTCATTTTCTATCACTTAGTTAATGCCTCTCGCCATATTCTTCCTTGAATTCAGTAATTCCAAATTTATAACTAGTGTAACCACAGCTCTCCCTTATAAAAACAAACATAAGTATTAAAGCTATATATTTCTTTTAAGCCCAGAATCTTGGGAAGGCTTTTTCCCCCCTCAAGCTATTAATTTGTCTTTCTTTGGGGAAAGAGTGTTTCAGATTTCTTGCTATCAATCCTTCATTTACTATGGAGCTTCATGAATTCCAGCTGTTAGCCACACAATTTCTCTCAATATTTGATTTTCTGAGCTTCTCCCTTGTCTCAAAATCCTTCCCATATGTTAGTCAGGAGGCCCAGGCCTGAGCAGTGGCAGAGTGGGGGATGGACACAGAGGCCCAGAGCTGCCCCACTTCCATAGGGCTAAAGTGATGCCCCCAGCAGCCCTGACAAGGAATGTTCTCTGTCTTTCTATCAAGTCTTCTGCCCCGAGGGCTGCAGCAGCCCCTGCTCCTTACTTCCTGAGCTAGCCTTCCATTACATGTTGTTTTGTTTTGTTTTTCCATTCACGTGTTTAAAAGAAAACAAATCATATTCTTTTCCAGCTGAAACCACTCCTGGACTGTCTATATGTTGGCTTGTGTTTACAAAGGATCAGCAGTGTCCTTGCCAAGGGAAGAAGGAAAAATATTCGACTTCATCTTCAATTTAACCTTCTAGAATCAAGGTCTCTCTTAGTATGCGAGGAAATTCATAGGGGAGAAATTCAATTCTTAAGAGAAGGAACGGAGGCTTCAAAGGCTCAAAGACATACATACGTAAAAGGCTGCGATTTTATAGCAAGGAATATTTGTTTTAAATAAAACGCACTGAATGTAACTTCTTGCATAAGGAGCAAGGTGGTTTCACAGTTGACTTGAAGTCAGGAATCTAAGGACTGTTAAATTTCACAGGCATTTCATTTTTTTTTTCTGCAGGCATTTCAGGTTGTTCCTTTTCTAGAACGGCGATGCCTTTCTGTCTAGGGACATGAGAAGAGGAACCCGCCACCTCAAAATCTTCTGTAGGCCTTACATTCTCCATGAAGGTTGCTCTGACCTCTCCCCTATAGAAAGTCAACTAGTCCTTTCTCTGGACCAATTCTCCATCCCTCCAGTCTGTCATGTCCCAGCCCTGTTGTCTGTCATTATTTGACTAGTCCTTGAGCCTCCTTAGTAAAGCAGGTCTACATAGCACCACATTTGTCAAAAAGATACCATCATAAGATTTGCTCATACAATGTATCTAATTAAGGGTAATAAAGACATAGATAAAGCGACCCCTGCTCAAGCCCTAGCCATCTCTGCTCTGTGAGTGGCTGAAGGTGACAATGAAGTTTGAGGAATGCAGAGTAGCTGTGCATTTGTGATGTTAATTGTAACTCAGCTGAACACAGCCCTCACTCTTCTCTTCCCTCTGAGACTCTTACCTGCACAGAGGAGAGCTCATTTCATTCTGAGCACCAGCTCCTGCAGAGCCCAGCAGAGAGCACGGTGGACAGCAGAGGCATCTGATACCCAGCAGACCTGCTTCTGATTCCCCTGGGCCTTCCTGTCCCTTATCCTAGACACCTACCACAGAACTACATGGCTTCTCTCGGGTATATCAAGGCCTCCCTCAGCTCCCAGTCTTCTCTGCCTTTTGCTTCCTTCCAGGGCACTGCTGAGAAGTGGTACATTTGAAGCTTCCCTACTCAAACACATATCATCCAGGAGTAAAAGGCAGACTCAGACCAGTGGACACAGGGGTCAACGGTTCCCTTGGACACACAGTCCACAGTTCACATTGCATGTGGCTCTTCTCTGGCTGACCCTGCTATTGAAGGGATGGGTGGATACGGTCACCCCAAGTGGTGGCTGACTTGAAAACACACCTTCATGACATCTCTCTCCTTTCCAGCTTAGCTCTACCGTTTCTCCTTTTCTGCTCCCTCACCTATTCTTCCCAATACTTTGATAATGGCTCTTCTTTCCAAATAAGCAGACATTCAAAACACAGTACTCAAGCCTATCAGAATAATGGAACCGTGCAGATGGTGCTCTCTGGTGCACAAGGAACAGGGGAGATGATCATTAAAAAGGAATGACCCAGGAGTCAAATGAGACTTTTAACAACTCCAGGAACAGTGGCTGAAGGGTCTGTTGAACAATGAGGTTTGTGTTTTTCAAGGCCAAGACATTAAAAAGTATAGTGGTAAAATTCTCTTTTATCGAATAAAATGAGGAGTGTCAGGGACCTCTAAAAACACAGGGAAGACAGGAAGGCAGAGGGATGGTGGGGGGAGCAAAACAGGACCAGGAAAGAATGTGTAATTGTATTCTGGGAGACAGTAGAATTAGTCTGTGTTGCTTCTGTTGGGTTTAACCAGACAAACCCATGAAAGTTACAGTGAGGAAGACTTGGGGTCAAAGCAGGGTGAGAAAAATGCTTGACTTTAGCACTGACCTCTGCCTGTGTTCTAGCTGCCAGGTCGCTATTCTCAGAGTTTTCCTTGAATCAGCATCCCTTAAATCAAGTTATCCCTCCAATAGCCTCCAGTAGCTACAGTCAGCTTGCATTGGTGGGGTGCAGCAGCCCAGAGAGGTAAAGCGAGCTGGGGCAGAGGGAGTGTTCAGTCTCTGGCCAGTTAGCCTTCTGGCATATCTGTTGTAAACAATATTCCCACAGGAGAAGGTTAGGCCAGAGGGCCTTCCAACTCCGTATTTCAGCTTCCCAAATTCCCACAAGGCCAATAACTCTCAGATGGGGACCGACCTCTAGCAAGGCCTGTTCTCCACGAAGTTCCTTCTTCCTACCTTCCTGCCAGACATTTCTGATGTTTTTGTATCACTGATAATCAATCTGAAATAGAATTCATTCATTTCTCAACCTCCACCAATTGACTTTCTCATCTCTTTCCTTCTGAAATAGTACTTTCCTACCCTTATTCAATTCCTAACCAATCATGCCTCCTCCATCAAGCCTCCTAGCTCACCTACGTCCATGTGGGGGGATGCCTATGCTATGACTCAGAACACACGATTATCAGTAAGTACCACATACTTCTGTGAGCTCTGTGAGGAAGGAGACCTTTTCAGTTTTTTTCAAATGTAATCTCAGCACTAACACATCATCCTGACCATCATAAACACTCAGAAAAATACTTATTAAACCCATCACTGAGATAATAATGAGAAACCTCAGAATCACCATTTCCTGTCCTCTGAAAGCCCACATCCACCGCCAGTGAGCTGTCTTGGTTTGTACCTTCAGACTAATCCCATCGGGTCCTTGAGTCCCATACAATAACCACAACCAGTGTTCCTATCTCTCAACACTTTCAACACCTTTTGCAGATTATTCTTTCTAAAACTCCCACTAGAGGCTTCCCTCTACCCACAGGGGAAAAAATCCAACTGCCCTGACCAGGAATTTGTAGTCCTCCAGTCTTATATTTTCCAATTTCATGTCTTTAATCTACCAACAGGTGTGTGATATTCTGAAGGCTACAAAATTCATATAGAGAACCATACACTCAGGTTACACACAAAAATTTCACATAAAGAAATTTTCATGATGTTTTAAGTAGCTTTGGGATTTTATGTTGGGTTATAATCATAGCTATCCTGGGCTGGGCACTGGTGGACAGGGCTGCTAACTCCTCAACACCACACATTTCTATCATCCATTTCACTTGGCTGACCCTGTCATATTATAAGCACCAGTTCACATCACATTTTCCAAAGAGAATATCAAGAAATAGCAGTCCTTGAAGACTACAGAAGGAGGGAAGAGGGAAGCTCGTGAAATCCGATAAATGGGACAACAACCTGTGATATATAATAGTTAATACATATCGAGAGTATATTCCAGTCATAAGCTTTATTGGTGTCATTCTATACACACAATAACCTCATGAGACATAAGGCATAGCCTAGTCAATACATAAGCAAACTCAGGGGCTGGAGAGATGGCTCAGTGGTTAAGGCACTTGCCTGCAAAGCCTAACGACCCAGGTTCAATTCTCCAGGACCCATGTAAAGCCAGATACACAAAGTGGCATATGTATCTGGAGTTTGTTAGCAGCAAAAGACCCTGGCATATCCATTCTCTCTCTCCTTTCTTTCTCTTTCTACAAACAGACAAACAAATAAAACTTATTTTAAAAAGGGGGAAGCTTAGGTGACATATTTGACCTTCCTGGTAAAGTGGGATTCAAACCCAGGTAGGTCATCAGCATGTGACATGCTCTCCTTGAATGTGTATTGTTGGTTGAATTCTCAGTATGGAGAATGGGAGAGTTTGATGCTGTCAATATCGTTTCTGTTCCCCAACGTGTCTGCAAGCTCCCTGGGGGCAAACACTAAAACTCTTTCCCTTTGTATCTCCCCAGTACAGAGCAGAAGCACCAATAAAGTGACTGACTGTTAAGTGCATATTTCTAGTGGACTATTTTGAATGAATGAAGGCAATATCCTACAGTTTCTCAAGACACACTCCCATCCATTAAATAAGTCACTATGGTGGCTGGAATCATGTTTCCCATAAACTCCTGGGTGCTTTCAATGTTTGGTCCCCAGCTGCTGGCAGTTCACGAAGTGGAGCTCTGCTGGCGGGTGTGTTTCTGGGGACAGGATTAGGGATGTCGTGGCTAGCTCACTCTCTTACTGCTGTTTGCCTCCTGCTGATGCAAGGAGGTGATGTCCAGCCATGCTTTCCCCTGCCATCGTGAAGCTTCCTCTCAAGACTGGAAGCCAAAATAAACCCTTTCCTTCCATTGGCTGCTTTTGTTCAGGTGTTTTGTCCCAACAACACAAAAGAACTACAATAGTCACTGTTTTTGTGACAATGCTCAGGCAGGCTGGTGTTTTGGTGCTCTTCATACTGAAAAAGCAAAGAAGAGAAAAGTTAGATGACCTGCTCAAGAATGGACAGTGAGGCTGGGGCAAGTGTTCTACCTCCTGCCACTCACCTCAGCAAGGACAGTCCCAGACCTGACACGAGGGTCCTCATGTTGGTAGCTCTGGGAGGGGCTGCTTGCCTGTGTTGAGTAAGACGCCTCTTTCTGATCTGTCAACACTGGACTGTCCATCTCAGAGATGCATTCGAATGTAATAATAAGGTCTTTCTGAGGCATCTACCTTGAATGTGCTCAAGCCACTGTGTTGTGGAAATGAAATCAGCGCCTCTCCAACGTAAATGGCCAGAAGGATACATAGTATTCTGCTCCTAGCTCAAGCCCTGGTTCCCCGTGTGACTGCTATGTGATTCTTACTATTCTGTTTACTTGATCATGGCTTGTGTTTGTGTTTTGTATTGGAACACTATAATTGCAACATACAATATAACAGATCTCTTTACATGTCCTTGTGGATATGTGTGTGGAAAGGGTTCACAGGACTCACTGCCCACAGTCCTCTCACCTTTGGGAGGCCTTGCTTCTGTTCTCAGAGACGTATTTTAGCAGCAATCCTGTCTCAGAAACTCCCTCTTGGTCTGCAGGGGAGATTGTGTTCAGTGAATCTTTCTGTTCTTTCCTAGCTTCTTTTCCCTGGCCAATGTTTTTCATCTAACTACTTAATTTTCAAATTGCTTTATAATTACAAAATGTTTCACTGATTTTGCTCAATTCCGAAGAGTGATTTCCATGGGTGCTCTATCAGTCTCTTTCTTCCCTTGGCAATATTATATTTAGATGTGAAATTCACTGTGCCCTGATTTTAACAATGCTACCTAAGCAAGCTAGCTGGGTTTTGAGGAAGCATCAATTAAAAAAAAAAAAACATTCAAGCTGATGGACAGAAGAACCAGGTTCTCTGAGCCTGGAAGCTCATTCAAAATGGTAATGGCTAGTTTTTGGCAGCTCCTTGGAGAAAAGAATAAAAGGAAATGGGTTTTAAGAATGCAGACAAGGAATCAGGGTGTCCAAGGTTCCTAGGAAGTCTAGGAAAGCCTACCCCACATATTCTCTCCTTTACCCAAGGCCTTATTTCCTTTTTAAGCTAAACAGTCTCATGATTCGTTGTCACAAGCATATCCATAGGAACCACCATTAACTGGTGCGGCCGGTGTGAAGTGTGCACGTAGGGTCCCTTGTCCAAACAAAGAGTTCAAGATGCAGAGCTGCCATCACATCAAATGTGGGGCCCTTCTAGATGTAAGAACCTGTGCAACCACACAGGCCACATGCCCGTGAAACTGCTAGTCTTGTTCAATGACCCGGATCCCACGTGGAAAAGAAGGTGACCTCTAAGATCTCATAAAAACCTGTCCAACTAAGGACTCTGTTCAAGAACCTAATCATGGAGCAACCAGCTTTGGGATGAGAAGGGAAAAGGAGAGACAATTAAATGAGCTGTTGTCACTCTGTAACTGTCAGGGCTTGCCTAGTGAAGGGTGGTGTGACAGGTACATATCCAAATTATAAAATCAGTCAGGATCCCTGAGCGTTTCCTCATTGATATCCCTTTCTCCACACCTCCAACTGGTCTTCACCCTCCAGCTGTTGACAGATCTTAGGATGAGTGTTCTTTCTCCTCAGTGTCAACCAGGCTCCAAAGCCCCCATTCTATTCTTGTCTATTCCTGCTCTGACAGACATACTAGTTGATTCTAAGATGGTAAGGGTTAAAAACATCTTAACGCCTAAGTCTTTTATAACTAAAGTAGTTCACTTTTAAGGAAGCAGAAAAAAAAAATCTTCAGGGCCAGAGAAAACTGTGCAGAGTGAAATGAAGTCCAGAGCTTAATTTAAAATTTTGTTGTTTTTTAACTTTAAACATATATTTGAATCCTACTTCCTCGTCTATAATAGTTATGTCTGTTTTCATAGCTTTAAGAAACTTTAATGTATCAAATTACTTCTATCTAGAATAAAATAAGTTGTCTACATTTTTATTTTTCTCCAGGCATAAACAAAATATTTAATCCAGTACGATTGTGACAAAAAGCCACATGGATATGTGGAAGCCAGTGGGTTTTTATTTTATGTTGAATAATTAGACTTGAAAAGCACCTGTTCCTAAGGTGTCAAAGCTCATTGTTCAAAGACTAGCTGTGGGGTTTGCTGAGGTCTCAGCCCTGGATAGTTTTCAACAGCCCTTGGGACCAATAAAATTAGCATATGTCCTCCCAAAACAGAATGTCCATTTCATTTTGACTTAACCAATTCTCTAGCAGCCAAAAGTTTCTTGATAGCACAAATTAATAGACACCAATGTTCCTTACCATGGACTCTGAGTTATTAAGAAAGGACGAGATTGGCCAGTCTAGGAAATATGGAATCAGTGGAATTTTTCTTACATATTCTGTGACTAAAACATTTAACATAACAGAACTTTAAACTTAAGCCCTGCTCGGTAGCTTCCTACTGATATACCTACAGTTGACAATACCAGTTCGTCGTAGAGAGAGCATGTGAGCTCTCTCTTTTTTTTTCTCTAATTACTGGTGACTGTAATAAATGTCAACATGAGGAAAGTTGCCAGCATTTGCTAACCACTTCCCACAGGAGAAGCACAGAGCCAAAGGCCATGGCAGTCCTGACTCATGTCACACTGATGTAGAGAGGGAGGTGGTCATCTCACTGAGTCATTATGAAGATTAGAGGAGCTAATCATAATCTTTAATCAAAGTTAGCTAATATTAGCTAATTTACATATGCCATGTTCTTTAATCCCCTCAGTAATCTCCCCATTAATAAGTTAATGAGATCAAACTACTAAATAACAGAGCTTGGATTGGGCCCATGCTCATTTCTTGCATTGATTCTAATTAGGTCCTGGCTTCCCAGTGACTCTTTTTTCCAAGGGTCACCTCTGCTTCATCTTGCATGAAACACCTCCATTGACCAAGCCAAACCCAAAGAGAAGTGCCTTTTTTTTTTATTCTAGTGATTATTTTTATCTGCCACTCATTCTTTCATCCTCTAGTTCTTTAGGGAATGTAGTTTATCCTTGGGAATAAACGAATGTGATAGAAGCCAGCCTAAGTGAAGGTTGGTTCCAGACTTGGAGAGCTTGCAGCTAAAAGGATACTGTGCTGTGAGCCCACCACAGCACACCCAAAGATCAGAAGACAAGCATCATGGGAAAGACTCCAGTGAAGTACCTCCATTATTCAGAGGTGAGAGTTCTCTTGAGTTTGCAGCGTCAGGAACAGCCTCATGAAGAAGGGGGTTTGGGGGGTTGGAGTCCGAAACACCCCCCACAGGCTCATTCTTTGAACGCTTATTCTTTAGCTGATGACACTATCTGGGGAAGCTGTGAGGCCTTCAGGAGGTGGAGCCTAGGTGATGGAGTGTTTGGCAAGACCTTTGAAGCTCTCACCTAACCCTAGTTTCTCTTGTACCCTCAGCTTTCAGCCTTGATCATACACTCCCACTGCCGTGAGTACATGTGCTCCACCAGATAGTCTAAAACACCCTGAAACCCTCAGCCAAAATACATCTCTTCTCCCTGAAATTGTTTCTGATAGGGACATAGAAAGGCTGAGGTGAACCTGGAATGACAGGATGGTAGGTAGGTTTGCAGGAGGGTCTTCCCATCAGAGAGAACTGCAAAGTTGGGGGACTAAATCTCACTGTCTCATGATAAGGTTAGATGTGGTTTTATTGAACTGAAGGAACATAAATCTAAGAAGAGGGAGTTATGGCTGGAGAGTCCAGTGAGATAGAGAGACTGCCGGACTAAGGTTTGAGAATTTATGCACCTGACCAAAGTGAGTCATCAGGAAGGGAAGAAACAGGATGTGACTAACTCAGACCTGGGCTTTTGGAGCCCAGTATGAAACTGATGTACGTAATGTGTATGATAAACAGAAGGAAGAGAGGACTGGGAGAGTCACTTCCAGCTCCACCTGGGCTGAGGGAGTGAGAGCCCGGCCAAGGGAGGCTTAGCATGAGTTGAAGAACACTTTCAGCAGGCTTGGCAGAATGGAGGAATGTCAGGACAGGGTACAGAAGGAAGAGGAAGGGTGGGGATAAGAGGGAAGAGGAGAGGAGAGGAGAGGAGAGGAGAGGAGAGGAGAGGAGGAAAGGAATCTCCATCCCCCAGCAACTGAAAGAACCCGAACACCATGGGTCTCCAATAGAACACTCAGAGGAAGGAGCTGGAGGGGCTGAACTCCCCTCAGAACATGGAGAGCCTAGAATTCACCCATCTGCCCCACATAGTCTCTTCACAAGCTGGCCTTCTACAAGGGACACAGCTTGAACTGCCACGTTGTTCCCAGTCAAAGGGTGCCTTCATTAATGTCAACTTCCTGAACAAATACTGCTGGTACTACAGCTATTAATGATTCCAACCACGCTGGATGCTCATCGCCTGCACTGTTCATTGTGCACCAGCCAACCCACTTATTTCGGCCAATATCCCCATGACAAAAATCTCAAAATGGGGGCCATGGAACATGAAAGTCACATGTTAGTAAAGTGACAGAGCAAGGCCTCACATTCAGTTTTTTTGAATTTCAACGTACATAAAGTAGGCATCTCCAAATATAGCATTTAAAAGTTGGAGGCCCATTGGACTTAATGATAGAAAACACTCTTGAGGTGGATCCTAAAGAAATACTTGAAACAGCTTTGGAAGATTCTTGATTACTGAAAGGTGAACCCACCCTTCAAAGGGGAAAAGAAAGTACCTTTCAACAACAGCAAAGTCTTAGTTATCAGCCGGTATCCTGTGTTAATTGTGTCTAGACCATCATTAGAGAATTGTGAAAGTGAGCTCCCTCTGGAAGTAAGAATGGAGATTGCTTTTTGCAGGATGTACAACTCACAGAGAGAGGAAAGCTTCCAAGCACAGCAGGCTCCCTACAGTCAGCTAGGCTGGTGCTTAGCGCCCAGCCCACATACTCTCTGCAAATTGAGGGGAGGAAGGCTGTGTGCTGCACTCAGTACATGGAGACAAGAATCATGCAAGTTTCTAAAACATTCTGCAGACTGGATAGAAGTGGTTCATGGGGATAAAGGTTGGGACACATGCCCCCAATCCCACTACTCCTACTAAGGTCCGGTCCATGACAAATAATAGATAATCAATTTTGAAAGTCATCGAGAGACATTTTGAGTTGAGGGAGCTTTCTGTGAATTCAGCAGCAATAATGCTAGAGGAATAAGAATATGCCGGGAACAAATGACCCAAGCTATGATATATAAGTACGGTCTTGTGGGGTGATTCTGATACCATTTTTCAAGGCTGCCAGTAGTAAAAAAAGAAGATGAAAGAAAAAGATGAGATTTTCACAGCAATATAAAATTTAGGGCTTCTTGGTTCATAGTGAAATGAATTTAGGGCTCCAGAAGGGACAAGAAAGGCCTTGATGACAGTGTCTCTTAGGCACTTTGGATGCTGGACTCAGTAAACATCCTCTTCATATTTGGGGCTACATTTCATTTTTCTCATTCTTAATATTTGATCATTCTTCAAATGAAATATAGTTAATATCCCTATCGAATTTACTAGGGAAAATTTCTCTCAAAGACCACAATGTTAGAAAAGGTTAGCTCTCCTGTATTGACCTTATTAAGCATGGTCTCTATATCTGTATAGCTCATGGTCTTTAATTAATCTTAATACTTCATTATTCATGAGCTTTTCCAGAAGCAACATTTCCATACTGCTCAGAAGCAGCCTAAAAGAATTTAAAAGAAAGAAAAAGAAAAAAGAAACAGAACCACACATAGAAGGGTTAGTCCTATGTTATTCTCACACTATAGAAAGCATGGGTGCAATTCTGTTTTAATGGCGGGATAAATGATATAGTGATAATGTTTCACACTAATAAATTAAATTTGGGTCGTCAATGTAAAATAGAAATGTTGCTGATAGTTATGGCCTGGAATGTGAAATCCAAAAAAAGTACCATTACTCTGGAAAATGTTTCTTTGTATTTAAAAAAGGAGACTATCATTTTAACATTTCTCTTAACTTTGCTAAAAATAATAACCATGACAGAATGTTTTTTCCCCCTAACAGGAATGCCAAATTGGGAGGGGAAATCTGAAGAGCCACAGTGACCCCTAGTGGGTAAGAGCAGAATTGGTCTTCATGCACATAGCTAACTACATAAGAGTATTTGTGAACAAAAATATTCTCTAACAAGACATGGGATGGTGTCTGACATCCTGGCAGATGAACCTCCCCTGGCCTATCACACAGGGCCCAAAAGAAACCTATGATAAAGTGGCAAGATAAACAAAAGACCTACACCACAGCAAGTCAGATAACCCAGGAAAGGCCAATGGAGACAGACACCAACAATACCCAAAGCAGAAGTCCAGAGACACTTAAGATCTCAACAACAAAGAAGATTTAAAACTCACCCACCATGAATCAGGGAACTGAGGGGAAGAGGGGGGCGGGAAGATTATAAGAGGCATGGTGGAGGAGAATATCCAGAGACATGCCCCCCCTTAGTAACAACACACAAAGTGGGGGACTGGCTACCTCTTGTGCAATTCATAACCCCCTACTCCATGGACTGATCCAGTATGACCATGGAGGAGGATCCCCAGTGGGTTGTGGACAGAGAAGAGGGAAATGGGAGTACCATCACAAGATTTGCTCATACAATGTATCTAATGATTAATAATAAAGATAGATTTTTTAAAATTCTCTACAGATAAAATCAAAGAAAATGATAATACTTTTATGCCAAAATTAATTCGTATTCATGCCTGGGCATATTTCCTTACTTGTTGGAAGATCCATAATTTTTGTAGCCAGAGTTTATGTATTTGTAATTGTGCTCTCTGCATAACTGTATATGCACTGATTTACTTTTAAAATGGCAACACAATCATCTCCCTATAGCATTAAAATTTCAGAAATATCCTTTTTGATGTAGTTAATTGATTCAGTCATTTCTGATTTCCTAAGAAACTTTCACATAATTCTTTAAATATTTTAAAAGAAAGTAAGATTTTACAAAGAAATCCAAAATAGAATTGGCAAAACATTGCAAGGGAAGGAGGATCCTTGGGCAGCTGTTTTAAATCACTCATGGAGACTATTTTTAATTAACATATTGATCATTAAATGATAAATGAGGGATAGAAAGATGTCTCATCAGTTAAGCTGCTTGTCTACAAAGTCTAATGATCCAGGTACCCACATAAAGCCAGATGCACAAAGTGGCACATGCATCTGGAGTTTGTTTGCAGGGCCTGGAAGCCCTGGTGCTCCCATATTCATACATCATATTCATACATATTCTGTCTCCCCTTTGAAATCGTGTTGAATCTATTTGTCTGGTTAGAAAGACTTCTGTTCTATTTTATCATAGGATGAGCATCGGGGCTCTTCCATCAAGCTCCTGTCTCAGCAATCACAACTACGTATGTGAATGGAGTGTTAGCCAATAATGGCTCGAAGTTCTTTTAGCCACCTCAAACCACAAGTTCCTCCTTAATGTGGAACTCATGAAGCTGGACACTGACTGCCATGGACTGTGCGATAATCTCTCTCCTGCCATCCCAAAGCAGAGGGCTGAAGCAGGTAGGTGAGAGGTGGAGCTAGGAGGTCCCTTTGGGGTGACATATTGTTGGGTTGGCCTGTTCTCAGGTGGCCACACACGGCCACAATGTTCTTCCATAATCTAGGACTGATGGCCACCCCACCAGCTGACATAAGCCCTCCATGGACATTACCCAGTTAATTTTCAGATCCAGGCACGCAGGGTCACAGGGGACTGGAAGGTTGTGTTTGTGCAGGTCAGGCACTCCGAGGGCTCATGGTCAAGGAGTCAAGGTCAGCAAAGTCTGTTCAAACTAGCTGCTTACTTCATTCCTCAAACATTCTAAAGGAAATACACAGGTCACAGAATATTCTTAAAATCCCTCTTTCCTCCCTCCTCTGTTTCTCTTGCCAACCACAACTCCTCCGACACCTCTCACATTTCAGAATTCACTAGAAGAATCACTTTCTTCCAAATTAAAAACTTCAAAAGACAAGACACTATTAAGAAAGTGAAAAGACAAGCCACAGACTAAGCAAAGCGTGTCTTCTAAGAGAAAATGCTTTCAAAGCATCTATCCAGTAAAGGATTTGTATTTGTAATATACAAAGAACTATCAAATATCAACAATATAGTGGACATGGTGGCACAGGCCTTCAATCCCAGCACTTGAGAGACTGAACTGGGAGAATCACTGTGAGTCCAAGGCCAGTCTGAGACTGCAGAGCAGGTTCCAGGTCAACCTGGGCTAGCATAAGACCTTGCTTCAATAAAAAAGAATAAAGAGAAATAAAAGAATTAACATGAGGGCAATGGGTGGAATGCATCTCAGTGGTAGAGCATTTGTCTAGTACGTGCAAGGCCCTAGGTTCAAATCCCTTGTATTATAAAAGTAGGCAAAAGTACGCCAAAGTTTAAATATATGAAAGGATGCAAGATAATTGTACACTACTGAGGAATTACAAATTAAAACAACAGTGAGACAGCAGTACATACCAACAAGAGCAGCCAAAATCCCGGGGCAACAGGACCCTCATCCATTTTTGCTGAGGAGAAAACTGGAACAGCTATTCTGCAATGTGATCTGGCAGTTTCTTCATAAGCTAAGCATACTTTTGCATGACCCAACCAATGCATCCCTTGATACTAACCCAAATGATGGAAATTAAAAACTTGTGGGAGGAGGGAGAGCCTGGACCAGGGAGATGGCTCAGCAGGTAGCAGTGCTTGCCACACAAACATGAGGACCTGAGATGGCCCAAGTTCCAGGTTTGAGCCCCAGCATGGAGCTGGACATGGCCATACACACTTGGAGCCCCAGTCCTGTGGGGAAGCAGATACAGAAGAACCACTGGGAATCACCAGGCAGCCAGTCTGAGTGAAATAGTCCACCTGGGTTCCCTTCCCAAGGAAACAGCATGGCAGAGTGATGGAGGACTCCCAGTACTCTTCCTGGGCTTCCCAGGTGTGTGCACATCTGCACACATATGCAAACACCACACTCCACACACATTACATACACACATACCAAAAAACACCTTGCTCACAGCTGTTGCTTTATTCATAATTACCAAAACAAAGAAAATAAGTTAATCTCCAGTGGGTAAATGCACAAAGCAACCTGAGGAACATCCCCACAACGGACTAGCAGGAGATGATCAAAGGACACGAGCTATGGAGCCACAAGAAACACTGAGGAAACCTAGTGCATGACATTCCGTGAAGAGGCAGAGCTGAAGAAGACTGTATCACTCAACTTCACAGCACGTTTGAACTAAGCGTTAGGGATAAAAAAATAAAAATACCAATGGCTGCCACAGATTGATAGGCAAACAAGAGGCAGGTGAATAGGTAAAGCCCAGAGGATGTTGAAGGCACTGCCCCAATAATTCAGTGTGCCAGGGACATGCCCGTATACACTTAGAAAAACCTATAGACCTTTACAACACACTTAGTGAACTCCAGTGTCAGCTATGGGTTTTAGTTAATAATGGTTCATGAATTATGGCAAATGTACAGTACCAGTAATGGGCGAGGGTAGGAGGCAGAGAGTGTGGGAACGCTCTGTATTTTCTGATTACTTTTTCTTTAAATGTTTAACTGTTCTAGCAAAATCTATAAATGATTTTAAAAATTACTCTCCTCTCCTGACCCCTGGAATGACCTTTCCCATGCTGTGAGCCACCAAGGACTGGAAGGGAGGTTAATCCTTCCACGTGTCTCCAGAGAATCTACTCACATGGTTTTGCCCCGATACCTTCTCTCTTGGCCAAGATTTCATTCTGTTGGGATTAATTTTCCTCCTATACTATCGGTCATTCATACTAAGCCCGTGGCATAGTGCTATGTTCTGGGTGGAGCCATTCTCCAGTCCCAAGTGGAATTCCACATGGGAAACAGCTCACTGGAAGGAGGAAGACACTGATCCACTCAGCAGTACAAGTGTGTGGGGGGGGGTGATGAAGCATCCAGCACCTTTCCTAGGGTGCCCTCCAAAGGATTGAGGACTAATGGGCATGGCTCTCAGGTACCCAAACCTAGGCAGAAAGCAAGGGCTAGGTGGGCCCACAGGAACCCTCCCTGTTCCAGCTGTAGCTATTAGTGTGGATCTTCAACACTGGCCCTTCCTTTGCTCTTTTCTTAGAAAAATGAAAGTCAGGGGCCACATCTCTCCATATCATCCTGAGACTACTTCAGAGAGGCCTTTCAGAGAGGACCACACTCAAAATTAATCACTTAGCAAGCTTCCCAATGAAACCCATACAGAATACGCTCAGGTAATGGTAACAGAAGTTACCCAACACCAGACTCATGCAACACATTCGTCTCCCCCTGTCAGATTCAAGCACCTCATCTCTTAGTTGGAGACAGAACTCTTTTCAGTCATTTTCAAGGGTTAAGTTTTTCCTAAGGCTCTGCACACCCTCACTTTTCTTGTCTAATAATTGTCCGTCTGCCAAATCACTCAGGAGGAAATGATTACAGTGCAGTACATATGTTTTAAGCTTATCATTTCTTGGCCATCTGTTCATGGAAAACCATCAACACCATCACATGCCAATATGTGTCTTCCACTGACTAGACCATCAACACCACAGAAGGTTGGCAGAAGTCTTTCAGTACAGGTGACCTTTCCACTGAGTTGTACAGAAAGTTGCCTAGACACACCGCGTACGCGGGGTTAGAGATGCTAAATCATGGATAGATTCCCCAGAGAAAACTGTCTTTCTTACACAACCTCAATTAAAATAAAAATGTAAAAAGGCAGCACTTGCCTGGGAAGATGGCTCAGTGGATACAACACTTGGTATGTAAGCATGAGGACCTGAGTTCAGTTCCCCAGATCCCATGGAAGTCTGGACACTATAGAGCTAGTGTCTATAATCCCTGTGTGTCTAGGACAAGAAGGAAGAAAAAAACAGGAGAAAGGCCCCGAAGCTGACATGCCAGCTGGCCTGGCAAACGCAGCAGTGAAGAAGAGACCCTGTCTCAAACAAGGAAGAAGACATAGCCAGCACCTGCAGTTGTCCTCTGACCTCTGCACACACGAGGTTGGATGTGCTCACCCATCCACACATAACACGCACACACACACCCCAAAACTGCAACATCACCAGTACAGGAACTATTGCCATGATGCCTGTTTAGAGAAACCACCACTGATTTACATTATTTAGTGTGGACATGTCCCCTTCATAATTTCCAAATTGTTATGTTAAAGCTTTTCTTTTTTTTTTTTTTTCTGCTCTTAACTAGTAAGGAGAGGTATTACTTTATGCTTCCTAAGTGCCTGTTTTGAGATTATTGCTCATTATATCCTTCCTGTAAACATATGGAGAATTTTATAATCCCCTAAAAATTATGGTAACTACATCAGAGAAACTGTGTTCTGTGATAACCCCAATTTAAATTTAAATTTCTCTGGGTTTTTGATCTTCCATATTATTAAAGATTCATCCTTCTTGTCACAGACTTGATTTAAGCTTCAGCTGAACTTTCCTGAATTCAAAGTGAAGAATGATCTGAGTGGGGTGCACAACTTGCATTTGTGGGATTGCTGATCTAGTCAATCCAAAAAAAAGATAAAAGACAAATTGAGAGGAGCTGGTGAGTTCTAGACTTATTGAATCTTGACTAAATCTAATCAAGTTATTTATTACTTCTCTTACATTTTAAGAAAATGGCACTGTGCTGCTCTCTCAGAATAATTGTTCATTTCCTGGTCTGATGCTTTCAGCCTGATGATGACAGAGGCCTGGCGAGACCTGAGGTGGGAATTGGAACCTCAAATGGACCAGCTTGCTCTGCACCAAGAAAACCTCCTTTGATTGCCCCCATTAAGCCTTTCAAAGATGTGTCATTTTGGTTGCTATGGATACTAGGAAAGAAGCATGGCTGGATCTGCGCAAATCCATAATCGCTAATCACTTCTGGAAAAATCAACCAGAACTTCAGACCTGACTGAAAATGATCCATAGCATCATTGTGAATAGAAGCCAAGGTAGCTTTCTCCTACATTGAAAAAGAAATTCTCAAAGCTAAAGTTCGCTGTCACATTTCGGGCCCTACCTCACCCACCAATGTGAACACAAATTTATGAAAGAGGTTGATGTCAATCAGTGTCATGACTTGCTTCATTTTCAGTTCTCAATTCGACTGAAAGAAAATTCTAATCAACCATGTATCATCCCCTACTATACTGGGGACCTACCTTGCTTTGACCCAGAGACCAAAAGTAAAATTAAAACATTAGGAGAGTCTTTTTAGAGTCAAGGAGGTGAATATTTCACCAAAAAAAAAAGTGACAGGGTAAAGACAAAAGCAGATCATTACCTTGAAGGCATCATTCACAGAAAATCTGAATATCACTATGTGAATATATACTTTTAATCCCTGCCAAGAAAAAGCACTGAAGCTGTTAAAGGAAATATTCAAAAATGTCCTACTCAGGCAAGGAAAACTAGGCATGCATACCCAAACTATGTGAGCATGGCACCAGACTGCTATCGAGGTGTGTTCCAGAACAGAGGCAGAGATAAGCCCTAGGGTGATCAAGCAACAGGAAGAGCTTCGTGGGATGAAGGAATCAAAGAGAGACTTCCTAGACAGGGGAAGCCTTGAGGTAGACTTGATTTGACTTGGAAACACATAGAAGAATAAGTTTTAGGCCGCGGAGGGTGCAGCTTCCTTTCATCTGGATGCTGAGGAAGGCTTCTCTAAGAAAGTTAGTGTCTGAGCCGAGACCTAAATTACCTGGAGGAGTCAGCCTGCAGGCATCAGACAAAGAGAACCACCAGAGTCCATGTCCTGAGGAGCTGGCTGTGTAAGACTTCACGTTCAAAGGCAGAAATAAGGTCAGTGAGAGGCTGAAATCAGTGGAGCCGGCAGAGACTGATGGAGTCTGTCTTTCTTTCAATTCTAACGGAAAGTCACTGCATTCTTTTCAACTTGGACAAGAGTTTCCAGTAAGCATGTTAAATGATGTCATTTATACTTTGAAAAGATTACTGCATCATGGAGAAAGGAGCCAGGACAGGGCTGGAGATATGGCTCAGCGGTTAAGGAACTTGTCTCCAGTGCCTGAGGCCCCCGGTTCAATTCCCCAGTACCCACAAGGTGGTGGCAGGCATTGGTGCTCTCTCTCTCTCTCTCTCTCTCTCTCTCTCTCTCTCTCTCTCTCTCTCTCTCTCTCTCTCTCTCT
>PVHP010020164.1:0-31091 GCA_004024765.1 Zapus hudsonius | reverse complement strand
CAAGATCATTGGCTGCTCTACCAGGAGTGTGAACCTGAAAGATTTTTGTAGCTGAGCCATTCCGAGGAACCCAAGAACGTCTATGTGGACCATGGACCACACCCAAACTTTTATTGAGAACCCCTGACAAGAGCAGAAATTGAAGCACAATCAGACACAGTAATTTCATAGTTATAAAATTTCATTTTTAAAGCTTTAATTTGCATGTTTTTAAATATTTGCCTCGTTTTATGGTAATTATTTTATCATACTTTTGAGGATAAAATCTCTAAAAATTAAGAATGTGGGTGGTGTACCCTCTTAATGCCACACAGGAAGTGTTAAGATATCTGTCTAAAGATTATTTAATTATCTAGGAAAATGTGATTTGTCACTTCATTGTTGACCGTTCCTTGGAGGATGTGGACTTAGTGCGACTACATTAATTTTGAAGCTTCTGACTGGTAGAGAAAAAAATCTCATATGTATTTTGAAGCTTATAGTTGCTCAATCTTTAGGACAGTAACGTGCTTTGATGTGACCTAGCAAATTTACTGTAAGCCACCGAGCTCAGTCTAGATAGGGCACGGTCAGTGTGGTCTGGCTAGAAACAAAACTACCTTTATTTATTCCCGAATTGCTTGCAAAGATATTCCTCAAATGTTCTTAACAACATACTTACCACTTGTTTTGAGCTAGTTTCTAACTGTGTGGCCCGGATTGTCCTCACAAGTAAGATTTTCCTACTCAGCCTCCTGAGTATTGAGTTGATTTGCAGCACTATTGTGATGACTTGCTTTCTAATTGCTGAGTTTAATAAAAGTCATTGGCCTGAGTTCATTTTATATTTGTGAGTCACATGTTTCAGTTTTGACAATTATATTTGCTTTTTTTTTTTTAAAACAAAAGTCTCAGTCTGCTGAAACCAAACAAGATGAAACACTTTAGTCTTTGACTCTAAACTTGGAAATTGTCATTCTTCCCCTAAGAATTCCCACTGCTTACACCTCTTTTTTGTGTCTCTTGTTTCTGTCTCTTCAAAGCCTCATTGTTCAGGTGTTTGGAGGAAACTATAAACTACACAATTCCCTTCTATTTCAATTAAATGTCTTGCTTACAAGACTTGGATTTGGGTTTATGAAATCCTAACTGAGTCACCGAGTTTTACAATTGTATCTGGAAAGTTCTGTGTACGGTAGGAAAAAAAGCCTTGAAGTGGCTGTCTCAAAAGTCCAGAGGACAGTGACTAACATGATCAAAAAGTTTACCCTTTGTCCTTGGAGGTCACCTCTTAGAACTGCTGAGGTCTTGCCTCCGAAGAAACAAGACTCTTACAGAGTGACCAAGCTGCCAGCACAAACCCACGCCTTCACAGGGAAGCTGTTGCTTCCCTTCCCCATCAGGTGTGAGCAGGAGTGTGACTCCAGCCCACACTCCTCCATGGCCTCTGGACTCTGGGATTGGGCCACCCAGCCAGGCATCCCAGTGAACATTCCTCCATTAGTGACAAGCCCGCTCCTCACTGGTCCCAGGTCTCTCTCTTAGTCTCTTCTCCTTCAGCACCTCATGTTGGCTGCCAAGTTCCTTGCACAGCAGGATTTATCCCCACTTATCCTCACTATTTGTTTTTATTGTATTTTCCTCCATTGCAAAAGAAAAAAAAAAAGAAAAAAAAGCAGAGCTAACCATATTCCGTGGAGGATTTGACTCATATTTTGAACTATTTTTCAAGCAGTAATTATTTCTTTCATGTTATTCAGAATCAATGTTTCCTCATTTGGAAGTATCCCTTCCTCCACGGAATTTACTACATACAGAGGAAAATTAAAAGCTGCTCGAGCTAAAAATAGACCCTCTAGGAGGTCTTATGAATCAGCTGACATGAGCTGTTCAGAGGAACCTGGATGGATGACAACTGTTTCAGCCTCGGATGGAAAAAAAAAATCTGCTGGTGCAGCATTGGTCACTTTTCAGGAGATGGCTGCCAAGATGTCATTTACCAAGCTGCTCATCAGTAGGGAGTGTTCTGGGGACAGACAGAGCCATCACCCTTCTGTTCCACCACAACTCCTTCCCTCTCCTCTGGAACACAGCACAGCACAGAAGGGGGCCTCCTGCTACGTCCATGTCTTCATCGTTCCTGCTTAGCACATGTTCCAGTACAAGGTGGTGGTCACATAGAGCTTCTTAAATAATGCAGAAACAAGTGTAAAGACTCAATGCTTGTCTTATTCTGTCCTCTCCCCTGTTCCTATGTCCTGAAATGTGAACTTGGCCACATTTTAAAATATATGTTGAGGCTGGAGAGATGGCTCAGTGGTAAAGCTGTTTGCTTGGAAACCCCGAAGGCCCAGGTTTGATTCCCCAGGACCCACGTAAAAGCCAGATGCACAAAGTGAAGCATGGGTCTGGAGTTCATTTACAGCAACAGGAGGCCCTGGCATGCCCATACTCACATTTTCTTTGTCTGCCTCTTTCTCTCTGTATCTGTCCCAAATAAATAAATAAAAATATTAAAATACATGGGCTGGAGAGATTGCTCAGTGGTTAAGGCACATGCCACAGGTTCAATTCCCCAGGACCCACATAAGCCAGACCCACAAGGTGGTGGCCCCAGTGCACACTCTCTCTCTCTCTCTCTCTCTCTGCTTGAAAATGAATAAAATATTATTAAAAATATTAAAATATATCTTTGGTTTATTTCTTTTTTATTTTTGGTATGTGTATATGTGAGTGTACACATGTATGTTTTTATGTATAGGGAGGCACTTGTGAATCTGTGTGCACATGCATGTGAAAACCATACATCAAAATAGAAGTCCTCAATTGCTCTCCAACTAATATATATATTTTTGATACAGGTTCTCTCATTGAACCTGGAGCTCGCTGATTTAGTTAAACCAGCTGGTGCATTAGGCTCCAGGGATCCACTTGCCTTTGCCTCCTCAGCACTGCATCACAGCCCTTGGTCCCCGTGAGCCAAACCTGGTCCTTGTGCTCATATGGCAAGTGCCTTAAGCCATTTTCCCAGCCTCTGAACTCGGTCAAATAGAAGAATGCCAGGGAATCCTTTGGATGGCAATTATTTGCACTTCTCCCCTTTTTGATCTTCAGCCAACAAGAAATTTCTGTGAAAATGAAGGTGAAAAGGACAGACAGAGGGCACAGCCATGGTTATTAGGATGTGTGTGAATTTGATCTGCTACGAGATAATAAGATCTCCTGCCTTCTCACACTATTTAAAGCCACGCTTAATCTTTCCCAATTTATATCTTGCTGCCTCACTCATTAAACAGCCCGATGCATGTGGCTCTGATGCCTTCAATTAGGAGATGCTCCTGTACATCCGTATGTTCCTGTATTCCTAATCCCTTGAAGAAAAACAGAAACAAAAGAGATTTATAACAGCTCCAGGACCATGTGAATGAGGACACTCAACAGGTTGAAGAGTGGAGCCAGATGGCACCACTTAGGATTTGACGGTCTTAATTAAGCAATCTGCTCACCAGCATCACCAGTGAGAAGGCTGGCTTGACGTGATGGCTGTCCTCGTCCCCAGTCACTAAGGCATTTGCATTTCCATGTGCTGGGTTCTAAAAATTCTCCTGCATGGAGCACATCCCGTATTGTAGGATGTCAGTCTAGAAAGAAACCTTAGCAAGAGAGTACACCAACCAGCCTATGGGAGACTAGCTTACACCAGCACAGCATTACTGTCTTCAGTAAAAGGGGGCACCACCATTTTCCAAGGCAAAGGAGCACTGTGATTGGTTCATGGATGGTACACATCTCAAATAGGCCCATGCCGTTAGCTATGAGATGTTTGCTGGGACACGTAGGAAAGAAAGTCTCTGGGTGCTTGAGCTGGAAGAATGAAAGGTCAGAAGCACACCAACAGCCATCTTGGAGCGAATATCTTTGAGAGCAAAGAGAAACATTTCAGAAAACAGAGCTGAGGGATGAGGGGGAATGTTGTGATGTCATTAGTGTCTAGACCCAGGTCTAAATTCTCTAATTCCTAAAGTCAAAACGAGCCTGAGGATTTTCACTGTGGGAGAGGCATTACCTGTTTGTTTGTTTGTTTGTTTTTTAATTTGTTTGGGGTTTTTTGTTTTGTTTTTTTTGCAGTCATGGGTTAGAGTTGAGTTCTTGTTGATTATAACTCATAACCCAAATAATCCTGACTAATATGCCCTTGTTATAAAAATGGGAGGACAGAGGTCCATGGAGACAACGAGTCTGAGTTGTAACTGGAAATATCCGAGGTGCTTTGGCCCTCTCCCTCTCGCTGTCTACTCTATCTGAGGTCCTCCCCGATCATGCTGCCTTCATTCTGCTCTGATGTATTAACCATTCCCAATCCTGAACTCCTCAATGCTTCCAGGCCAGCTTGACCTCAGCTGCTTCATTCTGAACTCCTGAGAGCCAGGCACAGCATCTCTCGCACACACCCCTGGGACACCACCTGCACTGGCAGTTCAACACATTCACACTAGAATTCACACTTGTGATCAATTACAGGTACCTACACGGGACTGGAAAGGCTGGGTTACATAGTAATTCTGCTTAATTGTTCCAATAACTGGACAGTTTTCCAAAATGTCTGTACCTTTGTAATTATCCCAGCAATAGTGTAAGGGTTCTGATTTCCCCATATACTTACAGATAGCATTCTAGGATATGAAGTTGTAACTCATGATGGTAGCCAGCCCAGGCCCTCTTTCTCCTCACACTGTCCTGTCTCCTTGTCCAGAATAATGTCTATTGCCATGAGTAGCTGCGACATGTCAGAAACATGGGATGTTTATCTTCTATGGAACATCAGTTGATTCATACAGCACCCTATGGAGCCTCAGCACTTCATGCTGGGCAGGTAATGTGAACAAGGACTCCTGGCTGTCAGAATAGCAGAGATGGAAAGATCTGGAAGACTCTTATTGTATTTCTCCCTTGTGTGTAGGTTCATGTGTTCATTTAATTTATTAAATGTCATTTAATTATATTATTTCATATTTACAGGTAGTAATAATGCATTTATGAAGACCTTGATAAATATTAATTGACTGATTACTAAGCTGTGACAAATACATTTACAAGATGGAAGGGAAAACTTCCAGGAACACTGTATTCCTACAGAGCTCTGTTTAAATATGGGGAAAACTCTTCATGGAAATAGAAGTCCACATTCCAGTGTGACAGATAGAATTAGGGGGCACTAGAGCAGTTTTCCTTTACACATCTTTTTTAAAAATATCTTTATTATGAATAAGTATATACATTGTATGAGCAAATCTTGTGAATGTGTTCCTGTTTCCCTCCTCTCTGTCCCCTACCCACTGGGGTCCTTCCTCGGTGTGCACACTGGATCTGTCCATAGGTTAGGGGGTATGAACTGCACCAGATGTAGCCAGTTTTTCTTTCTTTTTTTTCCTTCCCCCTTTGTGTGTTGTTGCTGAGGGGGACAATGTCTCTGCACATTCTCCCCCACTATGGCTCTTACATTCTTTTTGCCCCCTCTTCCGCTCAGTTCCCTGAGTCATAGTGGGTGAATTTTGAGTCTGCTTTGTTGTTGAGATCTTAAGTATCCCTGGATCTTCGTCCTTGACACATCTTGATGACTTCAAACAAAGACCTCACTTGAATTCTCCCTCTTCTTCAGCTCTCTCCACATTGCATTGCTCAACAGATGGCATTAAACAATTTCACTCATCAGTCAGTGTATCAAACTAAGAGTAAGTAAATGTAAGTTAGGAGTATAAAGGAAGACCAGAAAGTAGGAAGGGTATTATCATCACCATTTAAATTTTTTTCTTTTGTGCTTATGTATGTGTGGTGTATGTACATGTGTATTTACATTTTCATATGAGTGCCTGTGAACTTGTGTGCATGTGGGAGCCAGAGGTCAATGTTTGGCATCTTCCTTAATCACTCTCCACAATATTAATAATAATATTATTATTAGAGGCAGGCTCTCTCAGTGAATCTGGAGCTCACCAGTTGGGCCAGACTGGCTGCCAGCAAGCTCAAGGAATCCTCTTGTCTTCAACTCCCCAGTGCTGGGGTCATAGGTGTGTGCCATTGTACGTAGCTTTCATATGGGAACAGGGATCTGAAGTCAGCACCTCCTGCTTGCATGGAAAGACTTTGTTGACTGAGCCATTGCCCAGCTGCCATTGTTATTTTTAAGTCAAATAAATATGAGGAATTTCAGAAGTTCTCTAGAATTTTTTATTCTCTAGGATAGAAAATACAGATGACAGACAAAAGCCCAAATTGGCTTGACCTCAGTAAGGAGGCACTTCTCTGCCAGCCAGGTTGGAAAGTTCATCTATTTATTGCCTTCCAAATGCAATCTTTTCAGCAGGGTCGGAAGGCCCTTTGTTTTGACATTTAATTCCCTGGCAATGTATTCCCCATGTTAGGATGCAAAACACCTCTCACATTGCTTTTTCATTAATTGCCTTCATTTTTCAAGCTCCCCGTGTGATTTATAGTCAATTAAAAACAACCTCAGAAGCCATGACTCATGTATGTTAAATACAAATATGATTAATGCAATGGCACTCACTCCATGGATGACCTGGATGTTGACCAAGGTCAGTGTCCTGGTAGCATGACCAGGGAGTGTCTAGGTGAGGCAAACATCTGGGGATGGTGGAGAGTCAGGAGTGAGGGTTCATGGGAAATCTGTATCGAACCACAACTAAGAAAAAGAGCTACTTTATATGACAGAGGAAGAATTAATTTATTCGTGAACAGAAAAATAATTATGCTTTGGGAATTTCTCTCTCTATTTCATTCAGGTTGATGAAAGCTTTGGAAAAATTGCTATTTCACCACCAACATCAAGGAAAACAATAGAGCCCAGGACATTGGGAAAGAGCCAGGGCCCTAGAGTCTTAGGTTCAAATCTTATCTCTGTCAATCATATAAGATACCACCTTGGGAAAATCATATAGCTCTGCCTCTCTGTGAATGGTCGCATGGTAATGTCCTTCCCCTAGGCCTTTATTATATTCATGAGAAGCCTCCACACCTGGGGACCACAGCCAATGTTAGCTGTCAGCACACTGATCAGGATGGGCAGTTCCTTGTACCCCTCTCTGTCCTGAATGAATGCACGCATGTACACATTTCAGAAGAACTCTCTCCTCTGGCATGTAACTCGAAATGAGGAAATCTGAGAGTATTCCTGCTGCCCAGAAAAATCAGCACATTGAACTTCAGAAGAAGACCAGAAAAGTGAAGAGCCGAAAGTGGCAACCTCTTCACACTGCAGATCAGCATGAAGACTTTAGGTGCACATTCAACAAAGCACATTTTACCCAAAGGGCTGAGTGTCTTTTCTTTGGTAATAAGTCCCCCTTCCTGTTTTCTTTTTTCTTTCCCTTACCCCTTGCCCTTTTAGAGGAAATTCTGGGCAAAATAAAAGGCAAGTATTTTCCATTTCTCCTTCATTTTCCATTTTTTCCATTCCTAGGTTCAGCAAAATTTTGAAGAATAACATGTTCTAAGTCCATGGTTAAAAAGAAAAAAAATCTACTCATGCACAAGGTTCTGGAACCGTGTTTTGCATGTGTATATGTGTGGTGGGCATGGTGTGTATGCATGTTCATATGTGTGGGCACATGTGAGTGCACATATGTGTGCTTATGTGGGGAGACCAGAGGTCAAAGTTGGGGTTATTCCTCAGCTACTCTCCACTTTATTGATTGAGAATGAACAAGAGTCTCTCACTGAACCTGGAGCTCACGGATGCTGCTAGACTAGCTAGCCAGCAAACCTGAGGGAGACTCTGTCTCTATCTTCTAGCACTGGGATTGCAGGCATAGGTCTTCATGCCCAGAGTTTTAAATGGTTGTGGGGAATATGAATTAAAGTTCTCATGCTGCATGGGCAAGCCCTTTCACCACACAGTCATCTCCCTGGCCCATTTGTTCTGATTTGTAATGGTCACCATGATTTTTCGTCTTTAATGCCCTGATATTGGTTCTATCTAAAGTCTGTGAGTGGTGATCACCAAAGCATTAGCAGCAATGACATCAATGTTAATAGTAGCTCCATCTATGCAAAGATGTGCTCTAAGTATATTCCCCACCATTACTGGATCAGCTCTGAAAGTAGACAGCACAGTACCCTGTCTACAGAAATTAGTTTGTTTACACTTGGAGGATTCAAATTACCCATTCATGGTGACACAGCTGACATTATGCATCCATCTACATCCACCTATAATCCTTAGGAAAAAGCACTTGGAACCTAATTTATTATGTACATTAGGAAGGGAAGCCATTCCCCTGGGTTTTTCTAAGAAGGAGAAGATAGCACTGTTAAGTGGGAAGCACCCTCTGCTAAGAACAATAGGTGCCTGACCTTGCATTCTTGCTTAAATGGTTCTTGTCCATAGACCTTGGTTCCTCTGTGCCTACCTTAACCTTTTCCAGGAGTCTCTTGGCTTTGGCAACATAATCTTGTTAGCATTTCTGTAGAGATGGGTTGTATGTGTGCTTCCCTATGATTCCCAGACTCTCTTGCAGCTAGGTTGGCTACATAATAATATTTGCTGACAGAAGGGAACAGAAACAACACAGATCCCTTTTAGATGAAATGGTTATGCAATTTGGCTACCTTCCCCACATTCTTTCCTGACATGGTCCCAGGATGTGTCAGATCACACTAGAAGGAAAGCCACACAGGGAAGCAGCCTGACCTGCATCCGTTGAGCACAGTAAGAAGTAAACATGCATTGCATGAGGTCACTGTGTTGCTTGATACTACAACATAGTAGACTGTCCTGACCAATGCAGATTCTTTCTTTTAAGGTGTGATTATATATGTCATACTGTAGACAAACTTAGATGTGGTAATTTCTCTCTGTGTATCCTTGTGTCTTTATGTTTGTGTGTCTGTGCATCCCAGGAAAAGTGAAACTTGAAGGATAATGGCAGAGGAGAGAAAAATACAGTCATGGTAGTGGTTGCGTGGTGACCAATGAGGTGCTCCTTCTGGAAACTGGAGACTGGCCACAATTCTCCCTAGTAGACACTGGGGGATTGTGAGTATGGATTCCCCTAGAGAATTCAATGATCATGAAGATCTTTGGTGTCAGGAAGGTCTGCCTGAGATGATGGGAACAAGGCCAATTATTCTGTCTGGTAACTTGGCATTTCCCAACCTAACTAGGCACTCTCTCAGTGGTTCAGGTGAACTACCTTCTAAGCTACCTTCCCCTGTTTCCTTGAACTTCTCATTGGAAAATGAGATAACCTTTCTCTCTCTTCCAGTTCTCCTTCCAAGAATGAAATGAAGCCAAAAAAGTTTTGGCCAAGTTATCATGAGTTGGGGTTTTGCCTCACTGTGAAGACTATGATAAAAGACACTGCTGGCTACATTAGAGGCAATAGTAGGATGCCATGTTTTGATCCCAGCAGCTTGTTGAAAAATGGCCCTTTAAAGAAGAAAGCAAGTCCACTTACTGGAAGGAAGAGGAGAATAAAGAGTTATTTGGATGTGAAGAAAATAAAAGGCTTTAGAACAACTGAGGGAAAGATGTATCGAAGTGAGCAGTGAATAAAATATTAGGGAAATAAAAGGAGTGGAGGTAACCATTAGTAACAGTTAAAGCAGAAAAAGATAAATCATTGAGGAAGAAGATGAAACAGGATAAAAGGAAATATTACTGTCAGAACAAAGGCAGGAAGCCATGCCCAGAATAAACACTCTCTATAACCTGCTAGAAGCTGAACACAGAGCTGGTTGAACAGAGGCACAGATATGAGAAGGTACGCTCTAGCTGTCAGGCAAAGTGGCAATGCTTTCAAATAAGTGTATAGAACAGCTAGGAGAGTGCACATCAATGGATGGATTCTGCTGTGTTTCTGTCTTTTACAACACAAAAAATGCCCAAGGATTGGTAATCAAAGTTCTTAGACACTACAATGATAAGGGAAAAATACAAAGTGCAAATGCCATAAGCAGGGTCCAAGATGATGTCACACACCCTCTTTCTCTTAACCTCCACCATTCCTATACCATCAACTTATGTTTACAGGTCATTTAAACATCCTATACCATGTCCCATATCATCAGTATGGAAAGTCAAATATCTAAGAATTCTGACACTTCCTGGTTCTGTTTGATTCCTTTCATTTTTCACCTAGGTGTTAGCCTTGGGTTGGTAGGATCTTCATGTGAAGAGCACATGCCACTCACGGTTAGTCCTTTACACGTTTATAGAGACAAAGTGTTTTGTGTTGAATCTTTTAAAAATGAATGAAAGAAACTGAGACAAGAGTTCAGGTGTGCTGGATGATTCAGAAGATTGGTTGGTAACGCTGAAAAGTCCATTCAATATTTTAGGCTTTTTATTTTCTCTTACAGGTGGAATGGAGCAACATATGGCGGCTCCTCCTAGAAAGCAAGGATTTCCTAAATGCTATTCAAGAGTCAAAATGCACTCTGTGAAAACTGGATACCCATTTAGACACAGTGAACCTTATTAACAGGGTCTATGTTCAGAACCTGTTCCTTACTGAGTTCAACTTACAAGTACCTAGCCAGATCTACTGGCTGTATTTTATCTAAGTCATACATATGGACGAGAAATGTCACTGAGAGAGGCTAACCAGCTTTTGCTGACCCAACAACTCACACACATGCATAAAATTATCTATGTCCATAATTCCCTTATCACTGGCTTTTTCTGAATGTGTTATCATTGATAATCAATCTGGTCTCATTTAGTGTTTGCAGCATACACAGGAGCAACCACCCCACACACAAACATAGGCACACACAAGCTATGATATTACAATGTGCAGTGTGGCTTAGTTTAAATTAAAAAGGTCCCCCAAAGTATGATTGTTTCCATCTTCTCGGCAGCAAATTAAAAGCTGTTTGGTGTCATGAAGATTACAGAAATAATCCCATTGATGGGCCTGCTTTGCATACCAACACTAATAATTTCCACACATGGGGCAGTTTCACATTTCCAAAGCATGTTAACATAGATGCCGTTTGTGATAATGACTTAGAAAATAAGCGAGAGACACACATACGCACTCAGACAGATAGACAGACAGGCAGGCAATCAGAAAGAAATGCAGAAAGAGGGAGACGAGAAGGAGGGAGCCAGAAAAATGTTTCTCACAAATCAAGTTCTCCTTGAAATATATTGATTCTGATAAATACAAAACTCAAAGACAAATGAGTGTTCTTGATGGCCTGACCCCAGAGTCACACTCAGGGATCCGATTACTAGGAAATTACATATTGGAATTCACTTATTGTGTCAGCCCTGCACCTTGTCATTGCAGACTCTAATTATTGAGATGATTTCATTGGTATAATTGTATGAAGGCATGCACAGGCTTCACCTTGGAGAGCTCCCCGATGCTCAATGCTGCATCTTCATCTTTGTGCTCATTTCAACTTGCATGACACAAACCAGCCTCACAGTATATTCCAATCAGTATTGTTCTTATTCTTCTTTTTAAAAAAATGTCAATGATATACCACAGGAATGAAAATATCATTGTTAGATCAGAAGGCCACCTTGAGTCCATAAGGGGAAATCACCTTTCTTGGTTCTCGTGTGTGTGTGTGTGTGTGTGTGTGTGTGTGTGTGTGTGTGTGTGTGTGTGTGATGCATGTGTGAGCATATGTGTTGATTGAATACCCATGTGCACATGTGCAGAGGCCAGAGGGGACATTGAGCATCTTCCCATGTTGATCTTCCACCTTATTTCCTTGAGAAAAGATCCCTCACTCAGCTTGGAGCTTGCCATATTTCAGCTGGGCTGTTGGGCCAGTGAGCTACTGAGATCTCCTGGTTCCATCCTCTTCAGATCTAGGGTTACAGACAAGCGCAGCCATGTCCAGCTTTTTAGGTGGGTGCTAGAGATTGGAATCAGATCCACATGTTTGCATAGCAAGCACCCCTATCCACTGGGCAGTCACCCTAGTCCCCACAATCATCTTCACAGGTGCCCCAGAACATGTGACCAAATTAGATTACTGTTTTTATGCCCTTCATTCTCAAATATTAAAGAATGGTGTACAAAAACCTACAATTAACTGGCTGTGTCTACCATCAATTTCAGCTTCTATTGTGCAAAAATTATGCTTGCCAAACATTTATCCATGTGACCTATGTCCTCATAAAAATAAAGTAATATAATATCGAGTTAAGAACAGGAAGAGATCATAACCACAGATCTGAGACACGCACATTTTAAGAAAATCAATTGGAATTTGAGGGATTTGATTTTAATCCACAGAATAAGCTGAAAGGTTTTGAAATTTTCTGGAGACGATCTTATTTGCTTTGAGAATAAGAGTTTTTGATTTCTACATCTACAAAATCCCAGCAGCCAATATCCTGCCCCTGCCATTATTTTGATCTAATGCTGTGTGTGAGAAACTCCAGGTTGGACAGCGATCTATAGGAAGGCAGTGATTCTGCTCTTGGGTCTGCCCCAGGGAAATGGATTTTATTTCCTTTACATAGCATAGGAATCACACTGGAGGCTGGCAGTTCTCTTTTCTGAGTGTGTGTGTGGGGGGGTCCTCATTGATGATAAAATACTGAAAGGAGATACATGTGGTCTATTAAACTACAAAGTGGTAAGACTCATTTGCAAGCTTCCCCCGGGGTCAAGCAGTGACATCAGAAACATGATCAGAAAACATTGGGGAATCCCCCATCCCAAGACACGTTCCCAGGTACCAGTGGATGCAAACATGATTGGACCCAAATCATCTTCAAAGAACACTGCTTACAGTTTAGAACCGACTGGTCCTCGATGAACTCAGAAGGCTGATGGATATGGAACACTTTCTGTTGGAATCCAGGAGTGCACTCCGCATCATCTGCAGATGTGATCGGGAACACCTGAGGAAAATGAAGCCATCAGTATTTTAACAGCAGCTTGTGTGTTTGCCCTGCTCTTTTATTTATTTATTTATTTTTTTTTACCAAATTTGCGACTTTTAGAAATGAGCTGAGGTTTTAATTTCATTTCCCAAGTGAAGAGGGAAGTTGATACTCCTCTTGCGGCTGCCAACAACTCGTTCTGGCAGTGAGGTTTTGGAAGACTCACAAAGGGGAACAGCTGCTGCAGCTTCCATTGAGTTGCAGTTAAAGAAATAACGTCGTCAGATTTTTACACCTGCTAAGAATCTCACCATGGTTTCCATGTGTGAAATTTCATTACAGAAACTGTCAGTTTACTGAGATGCCTGAGTTAAACCTACTTTACTTTCATACATGCAAAGGAGCATTGTCATCTATGAAGAGGAGAAAAAAGAAAACGGAGCACTCCTATTGGTTGAGATGTCTAGAAGGAATCCAAAGTCTGATGGACTTGTCACCCTGGTCCAATGTGGTGGCCATGAGTGACAGGTGGATGCTGAGTACCCAACATATAGCTGGTTCTGAACTAGATAAAGTAGATGAAAACAAAATTACAAATTGGATTCTAATGACTAAATATCAGAAAGAGGCCTCTGGGAGATGACTTGTTCATAAAGTGCTTGCTTGCTGCAAAGACCCGAGGACCTGAGGTTGGATCCCCAGCACCCATATAAAAGCCAAGCTTAGTGGTATACACCTATAATCTTAGTGGTTGGGTGGCAGATCCCTGAGGCTTGCCGGCTAGTTATAATAATTACATATTGAAATGATAATGTTGCAGGGTGACATTAAACATAGAGATTTTAGGGTTAAATTTACCAGTTTTCACTTTTGCAACTTGGCTACCAGAAATTTTCAAATTTATAATTCATTCCAAAGGCTCAGTCTAGTCTTTGCAATCCTCAGAGGATGAAAACCACTGTCCTCCAAACATGACATGATCACTGTTTTCTGGAAATCAGAGCAGCTGCGATGATCCAAAATGAGATCCATATAAGACTGGGACCATTAACATTCACTCTTGGGAAGATGGAGCTCCTATGGCTCCATGGACAGCACACTAGTATGCACTGAGGGTGCATTCACTAACAAGTGCTGGGCTGATGCTTCTTTGGTGGCGTAGCTGTCTACAAGTTGCTCATGCTCCTGTAATGACCCCGGTTAGACTCATTGGTTCACAAAGCTGGGCTTGGGAAGAATTGTTTCTATGGGCTGTTGGTGTGCTAACTGGGGTGAACAGATGTTCCCATCTTCTCATGGAAAGTCACACAACATATATGTTTTAGAATATAAAAGTCTATCATATAGGGCTGGGAGTTGGCTCAGTGGGTAAAGGGCTTGCCATGCAAGCATGAAGATCTGAACTTTATGTAGCCAGCCACATAAAAGCTAGCTACATCCTGTGATTCTAACACTGGGGAGAGCAGAGATAGAAAGATTCTGGGGGCTTGCTAGCCAGCTAGTCTAGCTGAGTCAGCTGTTCTCTGTCTCTCTGTCTCTGTCTCTCTCTGTGTATGTGTATCTCCTTGCAAATAAATAAATGAATATTTTTTAATAAGGAGAAATGTGATTGAGGGAGATGTCTGACTTGGACCTTTGGCAGAGAGAAAGAGAGAGAACTCTGAGAGAGAGGGAGAGAGACAGACAGAGATGCATGTGCACCTGCACACATACAAAGACATACACACACAAACACAAACAGAAATAACAGGACAAAGTGTAACTGAGATAAAAAAAAAAAGGACTTAAGATCTAGTAGGCAAAGGCTAGAATCCTTGAGGAGCGAGGCCTGGCCTCTTCCATTCCTGTTCACAACGAGCACCCATCTACCTCACACTGGCACAGGCCTGCCCAATAAGACCTTAAAGGGAAAACTAACATCGTTGATCCCTTACCATATGAAAAATGTTGTGCTAAGCTCACTCTGTACAAAACCTTATTTATTCTCTCCAGCAGCCTTGTGATGTATGGACAGGGATATTTTGCAGAAGAAGGACTTAAGATGCTAGAGAGGTGAACAAGTTTGTCCACGACCTATGGATGGTTGAAGCCAGGACTGAATTCATGCTCAAGTGTCCTCTGGTTTGTCCCTTGGTAAGAGATGTGCTCATTCATTCCCCTTAGACCTTCCACCTTGGGGAGAAAAATATGTTTTGCTTGGTTGTTTTCATAAATTATTTCCCCAAAACTAAAGAATACTACTCTAATCTGAGCTTTCTTCACCAGCACAAAGTGCTTAGAAATGAACACGCCCAGGAACAGCTTTCTCTGGACCCCTGGTAGATTGGACGTGGTGCTCTCCTGCAAGGTGACTTGAAGGCGCATGCTCTATTGCCCCGTTTCCACCTGGGATGGAGCTCCAGTTACCAGGGGACCCTAGTGTCTCACTTGATAATTCACTTCTCATTACCGCCTCTTTTTATCCCCATACTTCTTTTTCTGAAACTAGTCCTACAAAGATTTGCACTCAAATCCTTTTTGCACATGTGTATATGTGTGTGGGGGTGAACATTTGTGTGTATGTGGGGGTGCATGTGCATATGCAGGTAAGCATGCATGTGTGTGCTCATGCATGTTGAGGCCAGAGACCAACATCTAGTGTCTTAGTCAACTGCTCTCCATCAGATCTCTGTTACATGCTCTCTCACTGTACTTGAAGCTCATGGATTAAGCCAGACTAGCTGGCCAGCAAATCCCCAGGATTTTTCAGCCATTGCCTCCCAGTGCTGGTATGACAGGTGTGTGCCTGACTTTAATGTGGGTGCTGGGGATCCAAACTTAAGTGTCCATGCTTATGCAAGCACTTTACCCACTGAGCAATCTCCCTACCCTGCACACAAACCTTAACTAGGTGCCTGCTCTTTAGGAAACCAAACTTTGAAAATAGACCTATAACTCTTAACCACACCACACTCCAGTATTTGTAGAAAATTCATTATCTTCCCCACCAGAAAACTCCAAGGAAGATAGAAAAGGCAGGAAGCTGAGGAACCAGGGCTTCTCTCTGAATGCTAACCTTGTAGAAATGTACTGAACCCCAAGGAACGGGAGCAAGAATCAATCTAGGGAGGTTGATGGTGTGGTCAGCCTGAGAGACTTCAGAGAAGCTGCGGTGGAAAAGTCATCACCCTGTCCCATATCATCTGGCTCAAATCAAAGAGGGAGGCAAGATGCTGGACTCCAACATCTGCACAGCTCTGCTTGAAAAGTGTCCCCTTGTCCTGAGACCAGGTCTGATCAGATGGCTTCTGCAGGCACCACGATGCTGACATCCTAAGTGGCACATTCACAGAATGCAGATTTAGAGCTCAGGACAATTTCCTGGCAATACTGCAAGCAGAAAATCTATAACAGGGCAACACTAATTCAGTTAACGGCAGTGGGCAAAGGTTGCCTCCAGGCACTGTGTGCCTACAATTATATGTTAACCTTCTAATTGGCTAATTCTGCCTTCAAATCCCAGACCAGTAAACCAGTCACCCTGGATGCACCAAGGGAGAAGTAATTTCCCTGGGGATGCTGAGCTAAGACTCCAGGAGTAAGAGTGGTTGGAAACAAGGAATGCTGCTTTCTAGGGGAACTAAATTTTCCTGTCAGCCTCTGTCCCAATTCCTTTATGTGATCAATTCAAGATTTATTTAGAACTAGAAAGGAAAACTCAACCCTTTCCCATTGCTGAGCCTCAGGGAGGTTGGGAGTTGTAGTAGAGCTCTCAAAGGCATAGTTTTATTCTTGCAAATTTTGGGGAGAGTCTGTCTACCAATCAAAATTCAAGTGAAATGACTTGTAACATACAATTACAGAGTATCCTTCTGGGTAAGGGGTGATGCAGTGAGGTTAAAAAAAATGTGTCCATCATTTAGTCCTTCATTCCATTCTTCACAATACTTGTTAAAATCTCAGGACTGGATAAGGGCCATGCTAGACATGATCCAAGACTTACAGAGAAGTGCTATAATGTGGTAATTCAGAGCCTGGGCACCAGAGCCATTCACCTTGTCCAAACTTTGGCTTTCCCTTCACTGATGGATGGGAAGGTTTTGTAGCTTTACTATACCTCCATTTTTCTACCTAGACAGTATGGAAAGTAATTTAAGTGTAGTCATGTGGATTCATTAGGATTAGTCATAGAATGCAATTAGAAAAGTGCTACCCAGGATAGGTAGTCGATAAATGTTAACTATTACAGAATTATGGTCTAGAAACAAAGTGAGACATTAGAAAATCCTAATTTAATTAATTGACTAGCTAAAATTAAAATCTAAGTGGAAAACAAAGCCCTGTTCCCTCTGCGATTATCACAAAGCTATGGATAGGAGAGTATAACCTCACCTTGGGACATCAAAGAAATCCAGCCCTCGAAGGGATATCTCTGCTTTGAACTTCAAGGGAATTAAGAAGTAGGTGGACAGACGTAGAGGAATGACAGCTTATCTTTCAAACTAACACACTGCTTTCTCCTGAGTTCTTCCATGCCTCTCTAGTTACCGTGTAGCATATTTTTTTCTTTTCTTTTCTTTTTTTTCTTTATTGTTCATAATGAGTTACATTGTTTAGTGGGCCAACCATGAGTTGTTATCCCCAATTACCCGTTGCCCCCCTTCCCCATCCCCAGTCAGCTGGATATCCTCCTCCGTGGGCTGTCTGTATCAGTCTTTGTAGAAGGGGACCATGGATAGCTCATTCTTCAGCCGGGTTCTCAGAATCTAGGGACTAAGGAGATACCTCAGGGGGTAAATCATTTGTCATGAAAATGTAGGGACTGGAGTTCGGATCCCCAACACTCTCATGAATGTGTGCACATGCACCCATGCACACACACATGAATGTGTGCACATACACCCATGCACACACACATGAACCCCTGCTCATTAGTGCTTCCCAAAGCTGAATGCTTCACTGCTCAGCAGTGGCAGAATATTCTAGTCACCATTCTTGTCTCTTATTTTCAAAGAACCTACATCTGTATCTGATCTCATCGTGGACACCCACTCTCCCATCTCCATCCCACTACATATGGGGCAGGATGCCATGCCCTCTCCTTCGATGTTTTAAGAACTAAAACCTGAACATTCCTCCCATACCAGGCCAGCCCTTCTAAAACATTCTCTATGCCACTTGTACAAAGTTGTTCCCTACACACTCTGAAACTTTTTCATAAAAAGCCTTCCAAATGTATTTTTAATACCAGGGTAAGAATGGCCTTTCGATATGGCTCTGGTGTTCACTTGTACATTAGCTTGCTGCTCATAACCAATAAGTACCCAATGCATCTTTGAAAGCATGGCAACTATCAAAGTTTATAATCACCAGAGGATTTTCATTATTTGAAAATGGCCATGAGTCTATTGGAAAAGCAGATTCATGTCTCACAGAGACATTAACCAGCCCTAACCCTTACCTGCTCAGCACGAAGCCCAGTCCTATGACTAGAAATACACTAAAACAAGTAACCCATGTCTCAGTTTTCTCAGATGTAAAATGGGAGTAATCGTAACAGGTTATGATGAGATTTCAGTGAGTCAATGATTGGAAAGGGGTTTAAGTAGAACTTGATATATGATGATGGCTTAACACAGGTTTAATGCCCTCTACGCATAGTATATCTGAACTAATGCACAAAATTCATTGATATCCCCCAGGGAAGACACATTACCACTAAAATATTGTTTCTTGATACCATAAACTTGTCCAATGTGTGGCTGCTCAGAAGAATGCAAAGAAACTCAGAGATCTGCAGGAGGATGTGCACAGCCTAGTCCTATAATGAGAACATCCTCACTTGTGGTCATTAGGCTAAGGGACACAAGCATTTTTTGAAGCAGTGACTCACTCCCTGCAAGAGCCCCCTCCCTAAGCACATGCACAGAGAGAAAATCCTCAGATTACCCCTTATACCTGCTTCTCATTTTAGATTCTTTTTATTCTGCAGCACAAACTTGAGTGTGGGTGTGTTTATCCTGACAGGTGTTGATCCAAGAATGTAGCCAACTCTGGAATTGGCATCCAGAAAAGGAAATTTCTTTCTCTCTCTCTCTCTTGCACTGTAGGTTGTCAACCGGTAGCCTGAGGGGTAACCCAGTGGATGTGATTGGTATACCCAGATATCAGAGTGTCATGAAACTGAATGACCACACTGCCCAGAGTGGACTTCTCAGAGCTGTCCTAAGTCACTATGTACTTATGGATAACTCCCACTCACTGGTCTCCACTATGCTCTCACCTCACCCTCCAGACACTTGAGTTGGCTTGGTAGGCTTTAGACTCTGAAGACAAACTATTAGAGCCAAGCACTCTGCTTGCTGTGATCCTCCAGTCTCAGGTCCCTTTGGTACCCACACCTTGTGCTCATGACTCCATTGCAGTCAATTTGGCCAAGAACCAAGCATTGGCAAACACAATATGGGTAAAGGGATTGTCACCACTTCCAGGCCTGGCCCCTGAAAAGTCATATGTTCAGCCTTCTCTTCCTCTACCTGTGAAAACAGAAGAAGGACTCCACACAATAGAAAAAGCATCAAAATCAGTCACTGTGCAGATGGCAGGTGCCCAGGAGGCCTGGCTAGCAGAGTCTTGTGAAAAGCTACTGAGGTTCAGGGCTGTGTGTCATAGCACTAGCTTAGCCGAATGCACAGAACCTGGACAGAGAACCTTTATACCACTGACATCGCAAATGTGTCCCAGTGGTGAGTGAGAAATAGCAAGGCTGAAAGGAAAGCTTAACACAACTGTCTCCAAAGCAGCCAAAAATGAAAAGGAACTTCCTGCCACAAATAATTATCTCACAGGCTAGGGACACCTTCAGAGCTCATCCTCTCTCAAGCTGGTCACCCGGTGGTATTTTCCCATTTGTCTCCCAGTGACTATTTTTGCTAATAGCCTGGATGGACAGATGCTTTATCCTTGCCACAAAACACCTCCAGTTCCCTCTCTTCAAAGCTGTTCTACTGGAATCATTTTGGAGGGTCTTAGATTGGTGGGAGAAAGGATGCTATCTCAGATTTGCAGAACAGAAAAACGTTACAGTAGTGTATGTTGATTGATTCTTTATCCCGACAAAAACCCGAAGCCCAGAGTTGTGGGATGATTTATAACAGCACACTGCCCAGGGAAAGCGAGATAGAGAACATTTCTAAGACTCTTATGTGCGCATGCATGCACACACTCAGTGTAAATTCACACTAATACTTCTTTGAGTCTAACTTCCTTTAAATGTCTTTGGGGTTTTAAAACTCCAGAAATACAGACAAGATGCCACATTCCTGGCAGGTAAAACACTTAGAAATGACCTTGTGATTCTTGTAGAGAACAAGAGTGAGAATATGTCTCCATTGATGAGTCCTGTGTGTGTTTCCCTGTAGCTTGAAATCAACATCCTGGCTATTATTTCTAATTGAATGAATTTGTACATATTTTCCTCAAATTATTTAAGAGGGAGGAAGCTGTACATGTCTGGAAAATAACTAGATCCAAGCCATCTAAGTGCATTCTGACCATGTGGCCATTTCTCTGCCTTTTGACCAATTACTTCACTGAGTCCCATGCCCATGTTCTTTTGGTAGAATCAACACAATAACAGTTATATCATGCAGTTGCCAGGAAGCTTCGATGAGACAATGCCAAGAGATCAGACAGCAATAGACCACCAAAGATGGCCTAATCCCCACAACCTCCGTGACTCCGTGAGGTTACACGGAAAAGAGGAATCCAGGTTGAGAAGCAGTACTTTCTAAAATAAGATACTTATACTAGAAAAATGGGGATGGATCCAGAGCAATCTCAAGGACCTTAAAAAAAGGTAGAAAGAGTCAAAGAAAGATGTGATTATAGAAATCAGGGTGGAGGGATGTGGGGGGGGGGAAACACAGCCAGCATTGGAGATGAAGAAAAAGGCCACCACACAAGGAAGGTGGATGGTCTCTAAAAGCATTAAATGCAAGAAGGAGGAAAGGGAGAAAGGATGCTCCACTAGGTACTCAAGAACAACTTCCTGCCATGAGGCCAGCACCATAAGGTCAGCCCCGTGAGACCCATTATGACTTCTGACTTCAAAATTATGATGACTGATTCACTGGGGCTTTTTAAATTTTAAGTTACTAACCTTATGGTCATTTGTCCCAGCAGCCACAGAAAGCTCACACCGCCTGTCATAGGACTAGTTTCACAGTGGAAAGCTTGGAAGATATTGATTTTATTTGTCTAGTTTTTCAAGCTATAAATAAAATTTGGCAAACCCATGAAAATGGGCAAAATGTGAGAAGGTGGAGCAAAATAAAGAGAAGGAAGGCAGAATGAAAGCAGGTCATGATCTTAGCACCCTTGGACCAGCCTGGGAGGATGAGGAAACAGCAGGAATTGTCATAACTGCTTCTCCTCTGGGCATCATAGGCAGAATCTCTTCCATTCTGTCTTAATTCTTTTTTTTTTTTTTTTTACTTTTAGGTCATGGACATTTCAATCTGCTGTTTACAACAATTATTGAATTGACTGTTTCATTAAAACTTCAGTTCAACCTTTATTCGTTTTTATTTTTCTTATTTGCAGTACTGGAGATTAAACCTAGCATGTTGAGCCTACTAGGTAAATGCTTTATCACTGAGTTCTATCCATCTCTTAGTTAAATTAAAAATTTCTATTATCTGTCAGTCTAGATGCTACAGATGAAGAAATTAATAGGGTCCTTAATAAACTTGTTATGTAGAAGGAAATGTAGACAGATATATAATGGTATGTAACACAGTATATATTTCTGAATATTTGTAATTAGTCCACAAATAGGTGAAAGCAAAGATTCTTGAGCTAGACAACCTGGCTTCTAATTGCAGTCTTGGTACTTAATTGCTGTGTGGCCCTGGGATAGTTGCTTTCAACTTCTCTGGGCTTTAATTTTCTCTTCTGCATAGGAAAATTAATGAGTACATTTATTTAGACTGTGAGGCCCACTAATCAAAGGGCTTAGGATGGCTCACTGTAGCTGCTACATGCAGTATTATTATTTTTATATTAATATATTGGGATATGCATAAGGTGCTATAGAAATTAAAAAGGAAGAAGACCATTTTCAGATGAAAGGAGAGATGTGGCCCGTGACTCAGATAAAACCATATTGGAAAAAATGATTGAAATTTTTCAAGTGGTGAAGCACAAAGAAGGTTCCATGCTGGGGTTTGGGAGATGTAAACACCACATCATGCCAGTGAGCAATCCAGCGGTAGAACAAGCTCTGGGTTGTTTTTAAGATTATTTGAAGGTGTTTTGTTGTCTCAAGATAGGATTGAATTGATGAGGTCTTATCCCCCTGAGTCTGGCTCAAACAGAGACAAAAACAATCCAATGAAATCACAGTTTTGTCCAAACAGAATTAACTCTTTACTATGACTTTGCTGATTCCAGGATTAATCCCTGAGGCTAAAATGAAAAGTCCGACAAGAGAAATACAGATTTGTAAGGATGTGACAGTGCATCAGAATAGAAACCAGAATCTGTGCCTGCCAGAGTTGGTAGCATCTGTATCTAGTTCCGAAATTTGGGTAATGAAAACAATGGTACCAAATGCCAGATAAAAACCACCTTCCCTCTGGTCAGGTAAATCAGCCCATAATGAGAGCTCAGCATCCCCAAGAGGTTGAATGGACAAATAAATAAGGAAAATTTTACAATTTGTCAGGTAATGGAAAATTTGTCTGATCTACACACAAAACCCTGAGTGTACAGGGACAACTTATAAGAAACAGGAAAAGAAAAGGTCTGGAATTTGAGGATTCATCCCGAAAGAGCATCTTCCATTTGGTGCTGGTACTGATCTCTGGTCTCGGTGCTGTGGCACATGCAGATCTAGTCCCCAGAGCGCTGTCTAGCCTGTGGTGTCCTTAATGTCTGTGTTCTAGGCAGAGGGGTGGCTAAAGTGAGGACAAACAGGTTGGAAATATGAAGTCAATCTTCCAGGGACAGCCCTGAATCCCTGGGAAATGACTCCTCCTTTCATCCACAGAGAACCTTTAGGGAGACAGACAATCTGCATGTCTCCCCAGGTGCCACAGATGGGTGGCAACCATGTGCCCACATCATATTGATTCTTGCCCCCCCTTCATGTGTCTCTTCTCTTCCTGGATCATCACCCAGAGGAACCTCCCGTACCTAATCTTCACCCTCAGGCTCTGAGAGAAACACAACAATATTCATTTCATATTGCTGTAAGAACATCCTATAATCTTAGTAGCTTAGAAGATTTCCTTATCATCTAGTTATAAAATCTACAATAGGTCCACAGAGTTGTGCTTCTAGAAGATAATCTGTTTCCTTTCTCTTTCTAGCTGGGCCATCTCCATCCTTGGCTCGTGCCTGCTTTCTCTATCTTTGAAGGTTTCAGGATAGCTTTTCAATTGTCTTTGTTTCTTCCTCCATCTTCACACTGACCTTCTGCTTCTGACTGCCCTGAATTCCCTTTGATAAGGACTACTGAGATTAGTCCTATTTCCCCAGGCAATCCAGATGATGTTCACACATTCTGTGAATTAAGATGTGGAGGCATGTATTTGTTACTAGCTCACTGGTTGGGATGAAATACCTGACTATAAACAACTTAAGGAAGGAGGGGGTTATTCTGGATTAGAGTTTATGGTTACCGCAGGGAAGGTCTAAGAGTTTACAGCAGCTGATCACATTCAACCCACAGGGAGGAAGCAAGAGTGAGAAAGGCTGCTACTCTTCTAAGTCTTGGGCCATGGCACATGGAATAGCTCCAACCACAGTGAAGGTGGATCTTCCCACCTCAACCAATCAAATCAGCATAATTCTTCACAGGCATCTGCAGAGGGTCATTTTCTAGGTGATCTAGGTCTTTCCAGTTGACAATTAATACAAACCATTGATCACAGGGCATTCAGAGGACTATTACTTTGTCTACCACACAGAAGCGTAGCTTCCATGAGGGAAAGAGAAAGGTCCTAATCCTAGACTTTACATTCCCAACCATATTTACCTCTGAAATCGGGAATATCTGCAGAAAGACCTCACTATGGTAAATAGCTACATATCCAGACCTGATGTTGTGCCAATTTAACAACTAGACCCTGACCTTTCCTTGCTTAGAAATAATTATCAGCTCCTTCCTGGCCTTGCTGTGAAGTGGAACATTTTATTCTAACTGTGCAGCTCACCACACTTTCTTCTCTGCCAGACATTAGACAAGATGTCAGGTCCATCAACACATGGGAAGGTTTTTATTAATTATCTTTCAGAGACAAAGTCCTTTTTGTAATTTATTTTTTCACACCAGGAAAATTCTTCTATTGAACTAAATGTCTATCTTGTTAACTTGTTTTTTTTTCTGTTAAAGGTTCTTACTCTAAACAGTTTCCATAGAAGAGAAATCAGCCAGGTAGAAACTGATGTTGAAGGGAAGAAATTCATCCTTGTTTAATGGCATGCCACAGACCTTCCCTAGGACAGAGTAAGAATTTGCATCTTTTCCTTTAAATCTAACTGCCTTAAGTTTAAAAAAAAATTATCCAAATCAGAAGGAGGTGAAATGACTTCTCTTAAACTGGAAATTACTTATATTCTGAAAGATGTATTCATTGGTGTAAGTCATATTTTGGGGTGTCAGTAAGGGCCACCACAATTTGGTTTTCTAGTAAGAGAAAAATGCGGTGAATTCTTGATTCATGACCACATGTTATTTAAACATTGCTTTTGATGTTCTATCCAGAATCCTAGCTCAAATGATCACAGATAATCCTGCCTTCTGACATAATTAGGGAGCCTCTGCTTCACTAAGCTGAAGGATATAATCAATTTGACCTTGAAAGTTTGTCTATAGTACCTTAATAATGCTCCAAACACAGAAGAGTAAGTGTGCTCATTTCTCCCAGTCAAATGCCATCTATAGACTGATCCAAGGGCAGGCTCACACTAAGAGAGCCTGGAGATGGTGGTGGCCAGCATGCCCCACAGGACCACTGTGTCTGTTGTTGGCTTTTAGTTTACTGGTGAGACACTTACATTGAGATATCAAGACTTTTCCCTGAATTTTTGGAATGGAAATAGCCCAGCCCTGAAACTGGAGTTAAAAGGGGCTTTAGTCCATGTCTGATGAGGTTATGTGACCCAAGGGCGATGTCTTCACAATAAATAACATTATCTTGTGTAGTTCCAATTGTGCTATTATTTGCCTGGTCCAACTTAAAACTAATCCCGAGGTGTGCATCTGTGACTTCATATAGGGTTTTCCTATTCTCAGTATTTTCTATTCACTTATATTCCCTTCCTGGCCTCCACATTTTATTTATTTTTGGATTGTATATGTGTGTTGGTGTGTCTATGTATGTTCATGAGCACATGTGTGTGTGCAGGTTCATGTGGAGGTCAAAGGTTGATGTTGAGTGTCTTCTTCAATCACTCTCTACCTTATTCTTTGAGACTGTCTTGGACTGATCCTGGACTTCTCCAACTCATCTAGAGTAGCTAGATAGTGACCCTCAGGGATTATCCGGTCTCCACCTCCCAGCACTGGGATGACAGGTGTGTGTTTCCATGCCTACATTTTTAAATAGACACTGGGAATCTGGATGTAGGTCTCCATGCTTGTATGGCAAGCTATTTCTCCACTGAGCCACCTCCCCAGCCCATAGGCCTTAATCTCCACTTGTAACACTCACAGGTAAGGGTCTCCCTTAAAAGGGCTGTTAGGAAACCTCTTGTGTCGTGGTGTGACCACCTCCATCCTATGCCCAAGCCCCTCCATGCTTCTTCTGTATCTACTCTTCCACATCCTAGGAGTCCTCTGTCAATCTTTTCTTCACTCAGCTTCATATTTTTGAGAGACTCAAGCTCTTCCCATTTGGCCCCTTGATTCAAGGACACAAGCACATTGGTAGGGACACAAAGGTGGCCAGCCAGTTACAGGTCTCTCTCAGCTTCTTTCCAATGTCACCCTTTCCCCAACCTCTTAAACTAGCTTCCCACTAAAATCAAATAACATGGTCTATCTGGATACAAGACACTGAAGTGGAAGCCCCTCCTGTAATCACGACAGTCTGACCGACATTTAGCTGCTAAATTCTCCCTCTCTCAAACAAACTTCAGCAGTTTCTGAGCCACAAAAAAAAGTCCGAGCTGAAATAGTTTACAAAGGACTTTTAAAAATTATTATTATCCTGTCTACTTCACTCCAGAGGTTCAATTACCTGAAATTTCATGAGTCAGTCCTTTGGATATTTCAACCCAAGCTGGATTCCTGTAATATTTCAAAGTCTCTGCTAATCCAACTGCTTTCAAAGTCAGCCTGCTTCTTCATACAGGAAAATAGCATATCTATCCCACAGTAAAATTTAGAGAAGAGCTCATCTTCAAAAATTACACAGTGAGAATATGTTCATAGGAAGGGCCTCCACACTCTAGTCTCTCTGGGGAGCCAAATGTCAGTTCTGAGAGTCTTTTCTACCGAAGAGAGTGAGCTGTTCTAGCGGAGATGTACACACTGGGGTGGTCACTATATCTGGTGGATGGCCAGCAAAGCCAGAGATGTTAAGGTTAGGGGAAAAGAACAGGGGACAAAGGCTAGGTTTTAGGGCTGTCGGTCATTCTGAGTTATCTGGGGCTGTCCAAAGTTTGATGTCTCAAGAAACCTGTTAGTGCCAGGAAGACATTCATGACACACTCAAACTGAGCTGCGTGAACGGAGGAGATGTAGATAGGGACTAGTAACAATGTAGCCAGGGAGAATGTCAACACATCAGGACAGTAGTCCTGTAACACTGGGCCTAGTCACTCCATCTAAACTGGAAGGGTTAGGAGAGAGAACACATCCCAGACCACACAGTGCATGAACCAGGGAGGGAAGAGCTGTGCCTCCCACTCCCTCCCCCAGTGCAAGGAAGAATGTTCTTCAGAGCTTTATTCTACTGCCTCTGAGCTCTTGTCTTGTTTCCCATTGAATAAAATCACATCTGGATCACAACCCATTTTTGGAAATAAAGTTTTATTGGAACCCAAAAGTGATTATTGCTTTATCTATAGCTTAAGCTTGTCCTTGCACTATTGTGGCAGAATCCAAGGTCTATGACAGAGGTTGCATGGCTTGCAATGGGTTAAATACTTATTGTCTGTTCCTTCACGGAAACATTAGCAAGAACGCTGGACTAGAACCACTGAGAGTCAGAGGCCAGGAGAACTCCCTGGAGACAGTTAACGTGACTCACACTTTCCTTACTTGTGACGTCAACTACAGAACTGGGAAACTACTGGGTGAACCTGTGTCCAAAGTTACAAACAGAATGTCCTGTAATTACCGTGACTGTAAACAAGACCATAAGCGTCTTTTGTAGCCTTCCATGAACTCTTTTGTGAAGGTCAGGTACAATTATAGAAAGATAAAATTCCAAATTCCAAAGGTATTTGGAACTTTCATGATATTATCTGGTGAATTTTCTATATGTTCAATATAATCTAAAAATGTTTTCCAACATCTAAAGAAAATAAGTCAACAGGAAGGATGTGGGGGGGTTGACTATGCTATCCTATGGACAATACTGAATTATTGTAATGCCCACTATCCACACAACAACTATTAAAGAGCACTGACTGACTGCCCAGCCTTACAGCAGTAAACAGCAAGCAGGACATATATATTTTTCTACCTGAAAAGTATATTTTCCTTCTAGTGGAGGACCCACTGATGAGCAAGGAAAAAAAAAGTCAACACCAAGGATAATTCAGGGAGTGGTGATTCTGTAAGAAATTAGAGCTGGGGGAACTGGGCATCTGAGGAGGGTCAGGAGAGTGTCTCCAGCAAGGAGGAAGAGGACAGTGAAGGTGAGCAAGGTATATGCAGGGACCGGATACCTGGAGGGTAACAGTGTTGACAAGGCCAGCAATCAGGAGAGGGAGGCCTATGGCATGGGAGGCTGTGCAGAGAAGAATGAACCTAGCCAACTTTGACAGCATCCTGGAAAGGCTTATAAGCTTGCCCTTGTGCTAGCATCTTAGAACAAGGATTTGGGTAGAATTCCTGCACCTTAACCACCAGGAGTGGCTCACTGCACCTATTGCCTGCATAGACAATGTGGTCTATTTAATATGTGTTTTCTGTCCAGAAGCCTGGAATTTTGGTATGTGTAAGGCAGAGGTACTGACCTATCCAGCCCCCAGTACAAACCCTGACCCCTAGCCTCTAGTCAGCTTTCCTGGTAGTGAGAACACTTCACATGTGCTGTCCTAATACATTGCCAGGGGAAGAAGCTCGCTCCTGCTTTCCCCAGGACTTCACCCCAGGTAACTGCTCCCTGGGCTGATTTTGCTAAATCATCTTGTCCCTGAAATAAATCTTACCATGAATCCAGCTGAGTCCCGTGAGTCTCCCTAGGGAATCACAGAACCTGAGTTTGGTCTGGTGAACCTCTGATGTAAGTGGCACTTCTGTATTTCATGAATTTACTAGAAGCCAGAAGAAGCATGCTGGAGAGATGTTCAGTTAACCTTCATCACTAGTCCTGGAAGCAGACACCCTGGCTTCATCACCACCATCATCACTTGCATCTTACAGATCAAGTCATAAGAATGTGGAGCACTTAAGAGCCTCACTGAAGGTCACCCAGCTAGGCTGACAGACAATCCTAACTCCCAATCGTTCTGCTTCTCACACTCTGGGTTCCCCCACAGTGGCCAAGTTCCTGTAGGAAACTTGGATGTTTTTTGTATATTTATTTGCTCCCCACACCAACGAGTCATCTATTTTAAGACTTTAATCCATCTCATCAAAGGATGCTTCGGCAAAGCTCACCCAGGCTCCACCTCTTAATCTTGATGGTGAATTTGAGCTTCTGTTATAAGAAAGACCATTAAGATTTGGCAATAAGATTCTTCAAGGGTGATAAATATCCCTTTAAAGGGACTGCATATCCATTCATCGAATAACTCTGTCCTAAAAATGAAAGTCACACCCGGAGAACAGAAGGGTGGGTTATGAAAATGCAAATGAGGATGACTTTATTGGCTGAGTTGGATTCAGCCGGTCATGTCACAAAGAGCTATGAAATGGATGGAAGCCCCTGCAAAGCCAAGTTAGTGATATCATAGAATGCAGGGAGTCTGCATTAGCTGGTGATATCTGCATTTGAAGGCAGATGAATACCCCCAAGATGCTATCTTTTCTATTATTCTCATATGCATTCGTGTTCTTTTGAAAATAAAGATTTCTTTAGGCCTGACCTCCTTTCTCATCAATGTTTCTCAAAGTAAATTACATATAGCATTCTTGCCTGTGAGATAATTTTAGGCAATATACACAGACAAATGTTGTTTTAAGATTCTTAGTCTTTGTGCTTTACTTTAAGGTTTACCTCTTTTATGTATAGTAAGCAGTATTGATTATATATTTACACTGATAGAAAATGTCCTTTCTCAATATTTGTGCTGCATAACCATCTGATTTACATAGAAGCTAGTAAAGACTAAAAAGAAAGCAGTTCTAATTTTCAAAGTCAGATAGAAGATTTAAGTTGGAGAATCCTTGAATTATACAGCTTCTCTGGGAAGGTTTAGAGATAGGGAAATTTAGCCCAAAAGGTAGGATGGGAAGATTCAGTTAAAACCAGAAGAGAATAGAACCCTACTAAATTTTGGATCCATGGCTCTCAAAGTGTGGTCTCAGGATCCTCAACTTCCATTTTCCCTGAGAGATTATTGAAAATGTTGGTTCATGGGCTGGGAAACTCTGGTGGTGGGACCCATGATTTCACAAGCCCTCTGCCTCCAGCACACACATGAGGTGGCTCACCTACCACCACAGCCAGTGAATAAATAAATGGGAAGTGGAAGCATCTTTTGTTGTTGTTGTTGTTGTTTCTGTTTTGATTTTGTAAGGTAGGATCTCACTCTAGACCAGGCCGAACTGGAATTCGGTATGTAGTCTCACGCTGGCCTTGAACTCACAGCAATACTCCTGCCTCAGCCTCACCAGTGCTAAGATTAAAGGCGTGCACCACTGTGCCTGGGAGAAAGTGAGAGAGAGAGAGAGAGAGAGAGAGAGAGAGAGAGAGAGAGAGAGAGAGAGAGAGAGAGACAGAGACAGAGAGACAGAAACAGAGAGACAGAGAGTCAGAGACAGAGAATGGGCATGCCAGGGCCTCTAGCTGCTACAAATGAACCCCAGATGCATGTACCACCTTGTGTATCTGGCTTTATGTGGGTGCTGGGGAATCAAACTTGGGTCGTGTTTTTAGGCTTCACAGGAGAGAAGACTTTCCAGGCAAGCGACTTAACAATTGAGCAGTCTCTCCAGCCCTGAAGCATCTTTTATAGACAAAGCTCTTACTTCACTTCAGGCCCAGAGGAGGAAAGCATTTCAATCATTTTGTAAGGCCATATGACATATGCTGAGAAAGAATCAGAAAATCTGAGGCCATGGGCTACTTGGAGCAAATGATACTTGTCTCTCTACAAGGAGGTCCAAGATCCTGGAGCTGTGAGTGACTTCCTGGGGTGTCTGTAGGGGAGACTTCCTGGAGTGACCAAGTTACACATTCATTTTATTGTCATAGACTGATGAAACTGATAAAGCTGCAGGCTGGCCAAGAATTAAATGCTCTCAGTGTGTGGAATGAACATCACAGTAGGACAGTACTGGCCTCCTCTTGCCTGTGAGCTGAGATCTTCAGCCTGCAGAATTTTCTGTCTCAAGGAGGCCACCACTGAGCCCAGTTGGTAGACAGAGTGTTTCCATACCATCTAGGAGCTGTGGGATATATCCACCCATTGCTGCTTGTGGGGTGAGAAAGCCAGCAGCAGATTTGAAATAATAGACCAAGGCAAGTCCAGAAAGGAACCTCTTCATCTCTTCCCATCATGAGAAACAGCAGTGGATTCACACACCCCAGGAAGAACATAAAGGAAGATGTGCATGGTAGGGTCTTTATCTATGGGTTGAATGAAGCCCTGGAATCTAAATTTGGGATAGCCATGATTTTACATCTAGCTATGATGTAACCTTGAATAGGAAGGTGATACTCAAACTTATTCAGGGATTTCTCAGTGAATTCCAAAGAAGCATGAATTGGTTCAAATTCTACAAGGGTGGTCAGCAGCCACAATGTCTATAAAACACCTAACATATAATGAGTCCCAATTAGAAGTGTTAGTAAGTGAAAATTTTACAGTGGATTCTAAAGATCTGGTGTGAATAAAAAGCAAAATATTCCAT
>PVHP010020163.1:0-30979 GCA_004024765.1 Zapus hudsonius | reverse complement strand
AGGAAGACTGGGATGAGTACTAAGATATACAGGATACCTTGCCACAAGGACTAATACAGACAGCCCACAGAGGAGGATATACAACTGATCAGGGATGGGGAGGGGGGGAATTGGGGAATTCGGGATAACAACGCATGGTTTGCCCACTAAATAATGTAACACATTATGGACAATAAATATATATTAAAAAAATATTTTTAAAAAGAAAAAGAGAATTTAAAAAGATGACTAAATGCCTCTCTATCTTGGCAATAATAGTAACTGTGACTTGCTTGCCAATAAGTGTCACCCAGTTCTTATCTTTTACATAAGAATTAATAATATGCTTATCATAGAATTAATTCCACTTCTGGCAGCATCCAATCCAGATCAAAGTCCTACTTCAAATCTCATCACTTAACACTTAGCCAAATGTCCTTTCTAACAACTCATTATTGAAATGCCTAATTATCTTCAATGGAGTGCAGTTTCCTTTCTGTTATACGTCAGTAAATGCTTTCATTTAGCCACAAGTGTGAAGGCACTGACAGTGCTGGATTTCTATAAAGTGCTAGTGGAAATGAATGAAAATGTCAATTTCACATTCAGCTAAACAATGAAAGAAAGAAACTAAATTCAAAAGTCCTTTTAATGTATACTGTATATATAGTCTTAAGGAGAGACAAAAACAATTTAGGGATGTTCCCTTATGTCAGGTTTCAGATATCTGATAGAAGTTGAGATGTCCATTAGTTATGTCAGGATATTATTAATATTTTGTATATGTTTTTAGTTTTGAGGCAAGGTCTCATGTAGCATAGGAAGCTTTGAACTTGTTAGTTAGCTAAGGCTGGCTTTAAATTCCTGACTCTGACTCCCAATGCTCGGATGACAGACATATGCCACCATGTCTAGCTTCATATTCTGTATTCTTTCTTTTCATTCACTTTGTTCCCACTTGGAGAATCTGGTTTAGGATTCTCTTAAGTTGCAGTAACTTTACAGAGTGCCAAACTAGTTTTTTAAGATGCTAAACATCAAGGGGAAATCAAATGCGTTTTGATAGCATGCATTAGAAGGTGTCAGAAGATAACTTCTTATATCATTTGGTGTGTTGGCATTTTGGTTTGTCTGCAGTACTGGTGATTGAAGGCAGGGCCTCATGCATGGCATGCTAGGCAAGTGCTCTACCACTGAGCATCTCCAGCCCAGGGACTTAGTTAAAAAAGTAGGGTGAGATGAATTAGATTTCATCTATCTGTTTTAAAGTTCAAAATGCTACAATTATCTTCATTTGATTTACCCACCATATTACCTGGAAACAGAACAATATATTGACTAAGAGAATAGACTTTGAGTCAGACAAAATTGTATTGAATAATAAATATCGCTAATAATTTCTAAGCTTGAGATCTTGAAGTGTGACAAAATAATCTGTTAGTTTGCCTCATCTTTTAGGAAAGAAATGATACCTGTCTCATAGAGATCCTGCAATGATTAAATGGGGTAAATCACTCTCACTGTGCCAGTTCGTAGAAATCATATCTAATTAATATTTCTGCCACAATAATCATAAGAGACAAGCAGTCGGCCGCTTTTTAAGTCTTTGAGGTTTCTGCATGCACCAAGAGGCCAGCTGGCGGATTCTCTGGTTCCAGAAGGATATCTGTCTGTCCTCTTTGCTTTCCTTCCTGACCGTTTCTTCCCACATTCTCCTACCTATTCCTCACAACCTGCCACCCCTCGAGCTTCATTTGGGCTTCAGAAGACAAGGCAGGAACCGTTTGCCATTTCCTTGATTTCTAGGTGGCAATGACTTCAGCTTGAGGGAGTATCTTCACTGGCTTTTCAGTCCCCAAGAGCCTTTTTTCCCCTCTTTCCCTGAAAGGGAATTAACAGGCGAGTCTTTCGTTGCTTTAGCAACAAACTTCCAGCCTCTGCCTAACTCTGGAATGAGAACATATCTATTAATACACTCGATACACTGGGGATTTGAGTTGCGCAAGGCATATTTTCTTTCAGGTGCAAAACAGTTTACCTGGCTCAGGTAGCCGGCTAGTCAGCCTTGGGTGGCGCTGCGGTCAGAGGCCCCCGGCAGCAGCCAGCTGCGTAAAAGTGCACCGGGACAGCTGGCGCCCGAGCCAGGCGCGCGCCGGGGAGACCCCATGGCAGGTGCGCGCAGAGAACCTTTGCGAATCAGGCAAGTGGGATCTCTTCTCCTTTTCTGGTGTGTGTCTGTGGGCGGTGCAGCCACCATCCGCTATTCGGTGGCGGAGGAGATGGAGAGCGGCTCCTTTGTGGCCAACGTGGCTAAGGACCTGGGGCTGGAGGTAGGGAGGCTGGCTGCGCGTGGGGCGCGGCTGGTCTCCGAGGGCAACAAGATGCACTTCCGGCTCCACCGCAAGACGGGAGATTTGTTCGTGAAGGAGAAGCTGGATCGCGAGGCACTCTGTGGCAAGGCAGACCCATGCGTCCTGCACTTTGAAATCGTTCTGGCAGAGCCGCTGCAGTCTTTCCGCGCGGAAGTCAGGGTGTTCGATATTAACGACAATGCCCCGGTTTTTCTAAACAAGGAGCCTCTTTTAAAAATCCCAGAAAGCACCCCCTTGGGCTCACGCTTCCCTCTGCAGAGCGCCCAGGACTTGGACGTGGGACTCAATGGTCTCCAAAATTACACCCTGAGCGCCAATGCCTATTTCCACCTGCACACCCGCTTCCGCAGCCACGGGCCCAAATACGCCGAGCTCGTGCTGGATAAACCCCTGGATAGAGAGGAGCAGCCTGAAGTCAACCTGACGATGACTGCTGTGGACGGTGGGTCCCCGCCCAAGTCTGGCACCGCGCACATCAGAGTGGTGGTCCTGGACGTCAACGACCACGTGCCCCAGTTCTCGCGCTTGGTGTACCGCGCTCAGGTGCCAGAGAACAGCACCCAGGGCTCTCTCGTGGCGGTGGTGACTGCCACCGACCTGGACGAGGGCACCAACAAACAGATCACTTACTCGTTAGCTCAAAATCCAGAAGCAATCCTCCAGACATTTCAGATTGACTCTCAAACTGGAGAGATTCGACTGCGAGGGCCTTTAGATTTTGAGACCATGGAAACATACGACCTCGATATTCAAGCGACAGACGGAGGGGGCCTCTCTGCCCACAGCAAAGTCCTGGTGGAAGTGGTGGATGTAAATGACAATCCCCCTGAAGTGACGGTCTCCTCGGTGTCCAGTCCTCTCCCTGAGGACTCGCCACTACAGACCGTAGTGGCCCTCTTCACTATCCGAGACAGAGACATTCGGGTGGGAGGAAAGGTCACCTGCTTCCTAAGAGACGATTTCCCCTTTATAGTCAAACCTACATTCCGGAATTCTTACTCGCTGGTGACTGACAGAAACTTAGATCGGGAGGACATCTCGGGCTATAATGTCACCGTTGTTGCCATGGATACTGGACCACCCAACCTGTCCACAGAGACTGTGATAGAAGTGTTAATATCTGACATCAATGACAATCCTCCCGTGTTTCAAGAAGGTTCCTACACCTTGACTGTTCGGGAAAACAATAGTCCTGCAGTTTTTATTGGCAAAGTTCATGCTGAGGATCTAGATTTGGGGGAGAATGCTCAAGTAACATATTCTCTGCTCCCTCCAAAAAGTGGAGATCTGTCCGTCTTTGCTTACATCTCCATAAACTCAGACAATGGAAAGCTCTATGCACTGAGAACCATGGATTATGAAGCCATTCAGGACTTTCAGTTTGTGGTAAAGGCAACTGATGGAGGATTTCCATCGCTGAGTAGCCAAGTTACTGTGAGAGTGGTTGTCCTGGATGACAACGACAATCGTCCAATGATCTTATACCCACTGCAGAATGGCACCTCGCCCTGCAATGACCTGGTACCCAGGTCTGCAGAGGCAGGCTACCTGGTGACCAAAGTGGTGGCTGTTGATGGTGACTCGGGACAGAATTCTTGGCTTTCATACAATTTACTTAGAGCCACTGACCTCGGGTTATTTTCTGTCCATGAACAAAATGGGGAAATACGTACTCTGAGGCAGATATCTGAGAGAGACCCTATGATGCAGAAACTGATCATTCTGGTTCAGGATCATGGCCAACCAGCTCTCTCTACAACTGCTTCCCTGAACATCCTGCTGGTAGAGGGCTTTTCAGAGCCCTACCTGCAGTTCCAGGATCCATCCAAGCATTCTAGAAAGGTAAATCCAATGACAAAATATTTGGTAATTTCTCTAGCTGTACTTTCCTTTCTCTTTCTTCTCTCTGTCACAGTGATCTCTATTGTACACATCTATCAGAAGATTAAACACAAAGATAACTTCACAATTCAAGAGCATTTCTATGATGATTGTCATTTCCCTAACAACTTGGTACAAGGAGGAGGAAATGGCTCCTTATCCCAGCCTTGTCCATATGATATGTGTTCAGCCACTGGAACTGGTACCAGCGAGTTCCGCTTTCTTAAGAGATTTATGCCAAATTTTCCTTTCCCCCATGCTACTGGAGAGGTAAAAACAGAGAATGGCTCCAGCTTACCTCCAGACTCTAACAGGAATAAGTCTCGGGGTTCAGAGGGCCATGCCCAGGTACCCAATGACTATATGTAGTTTGTGTTAACAACCCTCAGTGAGATAAGAGAAGCATGACACAGTGGGTGTGCAGAGAACTACCATCCTCATAGAAACAAAATGATATTAGACTCCAACTTTGGTGGAGACAGAGGAGCACGGGATTTGACAAAAATAGGAAGCTCAGTTTGAGGCTTGGAGTAGTAGAAAACAATTACCCTGGTTCTCAGATCATATATGTATTTAGATTTCTGTTTAAAGAAATGTCATTAGGTGTTAGGCAAATAATGGACCAACCATTATGCATGCTTCCCCTGTAAATTAATTGATCCCAGCACAGAAAATGCCCATTTTCTTAGAGATAGCTGATTATTTTGTCTTCATTTTCCAATAGAAAGCTATGCATGCATAGGGAAAAGAACTAGCTTCTGGTTTTGATATGTTAAGAAGTAATTGGGCTTGATAAGTAGAGATGTAGTCCATTATTTGGAAATTTTGCATTTTGTTCCTCGTGAGTGGAGATTATCTCAGAATCAAAAAACTTTGCATGTCATCACTCATAAACAGGGCAATATCTACTGATGGTGGTCGTTACCCATGATAAGAGGAAGAAGAAAGGAAAAAAAAAGAGGACCTGATTTATTTGTAAATGCATGTAAGGGCAGATGTAAAGCTAGAGATTCAATTCAAGAATGTTCTAGAGAATTGTTAGATATAGATTTCCCAATAGTCATTGTTATCTGTTTTTCATATCCAGATATACAATAGTTGGAGTAGAGAAGAAAGTTGGGATTATTTTTGCCATCATTGTTTGGAACTTCATAAGTAATTAGGTGCTCTCATTTTAAACTTAAAGTAAAATAATATAAAAACATTAGTGTATTCAGGGATGCTACTAGTGCTACTGTGCCTTGAAAATCAAAAGTTTGCTTTCATTCAATGAGGCTTTAGCTATGTGCCATAGTTTTTTCACAAAACGTGTAAATTCAGACTCATTGGGGTATATACATCCTCTTCCTTCTCATACTGGAGGGTTCAATATTTGTACCTGGAATTTTAAGGTTACATTAATATTTATCAAAGCACTTGCTAAATATTCCTTATCATATTTGATGATATATGCTCCATTCTTAGATTGACAATACTTAAAGCCACCATCTGGCTATTTTAAATATTGGAGAAGCTTAGGATAGAATTGATATAACTTGGGCTGGAGAGATGGCTCAGCGGATAAGGCACTTGCCTCCAGTGCCTAAGGCCCCTGGTTCAATTCCCCAGGACCCACATAAGCCAGACCCACAAGGTGGTGGCCCTGGTGCGCTCTCTCTCTCTCTCTCTCTCTCTCTCTCTCTCTCTCTCTCTCTCTATCTATCTCTATCTCTGCTTGAAAATGAATAAATAAAATATTTTAAAAAAAAAAGAATTGATATAACTTATGAGTGCTTTCAATATTTTCTTTAATATTTTGAGAATAGATGAAACAGAATAACAATGAAGCTTTTCTTATCATATATTTTCCATAAGCTGAGTTATAGTAGTGTCTGTTCATTTGGAGTATATGTCTTCTGCATAAATCAGAATAGTGTTCCAATGTATTTAGCAATATTTATACACATACATACAAACACACAATGAAAAGGAGACACAGACTTGTCATCTTTTTCTTCTTCCATATTAAATGGAATAAAATCTATCACTTTATATCACCATTATTTCACAAGAGAAATTATATTTTAATATAAGACAAACTCATGTAGGAAACTATTCTTCAAATAAAAAATATTTTTATTGTTTTCCACATCAACATAATGTCAAAAAGTCTTAAGTTGGACCATCAGAAGTCTGGGGCTGTCTGTATTGAGTTGAATGATTGGTTCACCTCAGAAAACCACTTTAATGGGTTTCAAATGAATTTCTCTATACACATGTATTTTTGACTGTATTAACTCACTTTTTATTATTCTCCTTCCCTTCCATATTCCTTATTGTCTTTATTTTCATGTGTATTTCTCCTAAATTCCACACATGAGAGAAAACACGTGACACGTTTCTTTATGAGACTGTCTTGTCATTTAACATGACCATCCCCAGTTCTATCCACTTTCTTGCAAATGACATAATTTTGCGATTCTTTAAGCCTGAATTTTCTTTATCTATTTACCTGTTGATGGGCACCTAGGATGACCGTATAGCTTGGCTATTGTGAATTGCGCAACAATAAACATAGATATGTAAACATTGATTTCACTATTTTTGCCTTAGACCAGTGAAAAGGTTGTTGTTGACTTCTGATTTGAGAACTTCTGAATTAAATGATGATCTGGTTTAAGTTTACTAGACTTCAAATTTCCACGAAGTTCCAATTGTACCTATATCAATTCACTGAATGCACAGGTGTAAGTCATCTGGATTTGGAAAGAAGTCTGCACACTAGCTGAGATTAATTCCACATCTCCATCAGAAAGATAATGAATATGATTACTCTCCCCAAAAAGTCAGATAATTCCAGAAACATATATATTTATTCAAAACTACAAACCAAGAGCTTTGAAGAGTGTCTTATACAAAGGGGTCATGATAAACATTTTAAAAATTAAGTCTATTTAACTGATTTAGGCAAATTATTTTCATTACCTCTTTAATTTTCCATGTATACATCTACATCTCTACATTTCTAGTTTTAAGTTTATTAAGAATTTAAGCTCATTTAAAATTTTAGTTACAACTTGGGCTTATAAAATTATGAAAATTAATTTGCTTTATGCCCTTCATATTGCTTGACTTTTATTTACATATTATGTAACCATAGTACAAAATTAAAAATTAACCCTGATATAATCCCATTATTTGTACTATAGACTTTATTGATATTTCACCAGTCATCCCCCTAATGTCCTTTTAGGTCTCTAGTTTTTCTTGTCTTCTATTACATTGAGATTTTTTGAAAAATATCAATTAATTATTAATAAAATGTCACTTGGGTTTGTTTTTGTTAATTTAATGATTAGATTGAGGTTATGAATGAACAGGGAAGAATCCCACAGAAATGGTATATAATCCTCAGTACATCACATCAGCAAGGATGTAATGTCAATATGTCATAACACTGATTATGTTAATCTGTTTATTAGGAACAAAACTAAATTTATTGCATTTTCCACTTTTAAGTGTGCATCGCTTATTAGTATTGGGGTGATGTTGATTTTTTTCACTGCTAGAGGTGCAACCCAAGGCCTTGTGCATGCTAGGCAAATGCTCTCCTAGTGAGCTATATCCCAGTCCTATGGTGACATTAATGATCACTTGGTTAATATAGTATCTGTCAAGCTTTTCTATTGCTGTTTTTCCATCAGCAATTTAATAAATACTTTGAGGAACATTCTTTAAAATTGCACAAATTCCATATGTCTCTGCTCAAGTGAATTTTAGTATCCATTCCTGGATATTTCTGGAGACAATATTGTGTCATTATAATGGTAATTTTCTATTTCCCTGATTCTTTTATCATTAATCAAAGTTCTATAAGGAATATATGTTACCCCTCCCATATGCTTAGTTTGTCATGGAAGCTTACACCACAGTGCTCTCATTATTTATTTTCTTATCTATCAAATTCTTTTAGTAAAAGGTGAAAAGATTTATATGATCTGAAGAGAAACAAGAGTATGCAAACTTTTTTAGGTGAGATGAAGACTAGGTTTTTAAGACTAGAATTACCCACATAGAACATATTTTGACCAAAATTAGTATTTTAACCTTATATATGAGATTATTATAATCAAGCATTTTAATTGTAGACATGAAACAAATGGGTATTAAACATGAAAAACCTAAAATTTATTATGCATACCTTTATATATATATTTATAAGCTATATAATACAGATGTTAATTAAAATAGAGTAATATGCTGAAATTAAACATATGTAAGAAATGGAGTTGGTCTATCTGATTTAATGTAATTGCCCTATAAATAAATAAATAAATGAAGTCTTTATAATATCTGTGTACTTTTTGCTTTTTTCTATATGGATAAAATTATCCTATTCCTAGAAGCAGAATTCATCATACATCTCTTCAATGTAAATATCTATTTTCTGTAGAGCTCAGTAACTTCAAAGTATGTGACTAATTTGTAAACTCCTTCAACCAAAGGTTTGGTTTAACTTCCAAATCTCTGCATCAATTTTTAACACATAATTGTACCACTTATTAAAATTGAATGCAAAATTGAATACTAATGAGGGGAAGTCGTGGTGATTTGAATGTAAACGGGCCTGCATAGGCTTATGTTCTTGAACACTAAATTCCCAGTTGTCCTGAGAGATTGAGGGACCTTTATGAGGTGGAACCTTGCTGAAGGAAGGTTGAAAATACAGTATTCATTAGCTGTCTTTAGCTCCTCAGAGATAAGACTTTTAAATATATTGTCATGGTTTGATCCAGGTGTCCCCCACAAACAAATGAATGTGTTCTGATAGATCGATCCTCAGCTGATGGCAGTTTGGGTTTTACAAACTTGATGAAGCTGTGTTGTCAGGGGCGGGCTTATGGGGTTATAAGCCAGCTTCCCCTTGCCAGAGTTTGGCATACCTTCCTGCCGCTGTTTGCAGTGCTGTGGCAGAGGTGATGTCCAGCCCTCTGCTCATGCCATCGTTTTCCCTGCCAGGATGGAGTCTCCCCTCGAGTCTGTAAGCCAAATAAACCCATTCCTCCACAAGCTGCTTTTGTTTGGGTTCTTTCTGTGCAGCAACTAGAAAGCTGACTGCAACATATATTATTAAGACATTGTTGATGTTTGTATAGCATTGAAAGAATGCTGAGAAGTGAAATCACAGAGTTCCCTGGTCAAGTTGATGGGGTTGACTTATGAGTATGTGGACCATGTCTCTGCTCTACTTCAAGATTAATAGGAAAGAAAACACCCATGTGTCAAAACATTATGGAATCCAGGAAATGATGGCAAAACTCTAAGAAACTCCCAGGGAAACTGAGGAATGGCTGTTTGAAACTGGTGTGTTAGTAATGCTCAGTGGTAGCTGCTGCCTGGGGAGGATTTGAAGATACTGTATCTGTTGTATATCAAAATAAAAATCAATCTCCACCTTTACTTGAAGGCAATGAATGTCTGCCTGTTTCCTGGAAACAAGTAGCAACAGTTGAGATCACAGATGTCAAGAAGAGGAAAATGAAGAAACTCCACTTGGGTCAAGATTGTTATTAGTGATAGATTAGCCTTGGACATTCAGTCTCCTTTTCATTCCTCTTTCAACCCCCATAGATGGAAAATTATAATATATAATAATTGTTCATATAATTATTTTTCTTGGAAAAGGTCAATGAGGCCCAAAACCAAAACATTTCTTGATTAGAGAGCTATGAGACAATAGTGGTTAACTGGGGTTCTCTGATGCTTGGGTGTTTCCACCTTAGAGCATATCTCTTCCTCTCTTATCAATCGTATCTTGGCTACACAGGTAAGATATGTCCCATGTCTCTTTCTTATACATAGTATTGGAAAGAAGGACTGAGGATATTTGCTCAAAATAACATATTTTAAAGCACACCTACTTAAGAAAAATTATTATAGATACCAACTTAAGAAAAACTATTACAGTTGCTATCTGAACTGAGATCATAATTATCAACTGAAGAATTTAAAATAAGCAGAGTGAATTTAAGGAAAGAAATAATATATATAAAATAAGAAGTACATATGGGTTTTAAAAGTAGAGATATTAGGCTTATTTATGATTATCGGTCTGGGGATTTGGCTCAGTGGTAAAAGCACTTTCTGCACAAGCAAGAGGACCCGAGTTCAATTCCTAACACTCACACAAGATTAAAACAAATGGGTATGGCTGTGCATGCCTGTCATTCTAGCAATGAGTGGTGGAAGAAACAGGAGGATCAATGGTGCTCCTTGGTTAGTCAGTTTAACTGAAAAATGGGCAGGGGCTGAGCAAGGGGAAGAGAAAATGAATGAGATCAAAACACATGGGGATGAGGAGATGACACAGTGGTTAAAGGTGCTTACTTGCAAAAATAACATTAGATACATGTTTGAAATTGCAAAATAAAATTTAATTTTTAATTTAAAAATCAGAATTCCACAGCCATAGGCACTGAGTAGGTCAGTTCCCTCAGGGCCCAGGTGAGGGTGAGTGTTTCCCAACCTCTCAAGGGCACAACCTCAGCCCCTAGTCGTTGGATTGGGGATCAGCTCCACTTGACACTGACCTCACTCCTCAGTCTGTCGCCCCCCAGCCTCTGTTGCCAATGAAGTAGGGACTCTGGAAATGATCACTCTCTACAGGCCAAGGCACTGAGTAAGGTAGGCCTACCAGGGATCAGGGATCAGGTGACTCCACCCCCATGTGGATACAACCATGGCCCTTACTTTCTGGGAATAGGAATAAGCCTCGTTTGGCACTAACCTCACTCCCTGGCCTGCCTGCACATCCCTGAGTAGGGACTCCAGAGATGATCACAATCCATAGTCCTGGGCACTGAGTAGAACAGCTTCCCAGAGTTTGGCCCCGATGGACATGGAGATTGCATGTACAAGTAGGAGTCTGTTCATCCAGTGTATGCAGCCTAAACCTGTGGATAGGCTGCCATCCCACATCTACCTCAGTCAAGGCTGACCAGTCCACTCAGCACTGGCTTCAGATCTGTCATTGCCACATTCTCATAAAGACAAAAAGGACTATCTCAAAAGCCATAAACCCCTATGTAAAACAAATAAGACAGAAACCAAGGCAAGATATTCCCATCAATAATGCCTAGTTCCATAGGAGAAGCCTCTAATGAAAACTTAGAGGAAACTCTAGACACAGTAATCCAAAATACTATTATGATATGCATTTCAACAAACTTAATGAGGCCATGAACATTTAAATGGCTGTATGAAATGGTACAGAAACAACCAAAAGAATGAAAAGACTTCAATAGACGCCTGAATAAAATGGAAGAGAATCAAAAAGATCTTAATAAATGACAGAATTAAGTAGATAGGAATCTTGAAAACAAACCTCAGTGGACAGTGGAATGAACTCATTGAGGCCATGATCAAATGAAGGAATGAATTCTAAGAAACAATAAGAAAGTCAAATCAAGAAATTCAATAAATAGATGGAGACACTGAAGGAAAACAAAATAGAAAACAAAAAAATGAAATAATGAATTTTATAGGCTCTCAAGAAATTCTCACTAACAGAGTAAATCATGTGTAGAACAGACTCCCAGGTTGTGAGGACAAGATATAGGACATACATTGGGAGGCCATAATAAATGACAAGTTAAAAATATAAACAGAACATGAGGAAAATGTAAGACACCTTAAAGGCATATAAGACAGGAAGAACTACAGGCCAAGTGCATAGAGAAAATCTTCAATGAAATTATAGAAGAAATTTTTCCAACTCTTACAAAAGAAAGGCCCATCCAGTTATATCCAGGTATAGGAGGCACACTGAACACCAAATAGACAATAGAAAAGAAATTCCCCATGTCACATTATAGTTAAAACACTAAACACAAGAGAAAGAGAGTGAAGAGTGCTAAAAGATGCAAAAGAAAAACATCTCATCACTTATAAAGGTAAGCGCATTAAAATTACATCTGACTTTTCAATGGAAGCTCTAAAAGTCAGAAGGGCTTGGAATGGAGTATTTCAAATTTAAAAAAAAAACACAGCTGTGAATCAAAACTATTATTCCCAGCATAAATATCCTCCATAATTGAAGGAGAAGGAAAAACCTTCCATGATAAAAGCTTGCTTTATGAACACATGAGCACTAAGCCAACCCTACAGAAAATACTACATGGATTACTTCACACCAAAAAAAGTAACCATACTCAAGAGGCCAAATAAAGGAAAATTCAAAATAAGAACAAGAACAGATGTGAAAGAAAATAAAGATTAAAAAAACAGACTCCACAGTTTTCAACTTGATAAGGAATAATTCATACCTCTTAATTATGACTCTAAACATCAATGGACTCAACTCCTCGATCAAAAGATGCAGGTTAACAGGCTAGATCAAAAAATGGATCCATTCATTTGCTGTGTACAAGAATTCTGCCATTAAGATTAATACTCACTTAAGAAATGTTCAACATCTTTAATCACTAGGGAAATGTAAATCAAAACAGCTATGAGATTATACCTTACTCCAGCAATCATTAAACAATCTAACAACAATAGACTAACAACAATAGATGTTGGCGAGGAAGTGGGGAAAAAGGAACCCTTATTCACTGCTGGTGGGAGTTCAAACTTGTCAAACCACAATGGAAATCAGTATGGATGCTCCTAAAAAAGAAGCAAAGAGAGCTACCAACTGACCCAGCTATTCCTCTCCTGGGCATCTACCCTAATGGTTCCTCTCTTCAATACAGAGACTTTTGTCCAACCATGTTTATAGCTGCTCACTTCGCAATAGCTAAAAATTGAAATCAACCAGATGCTTATTACTGGATGAATGGATATTAAAGTTGTGGTAAATACACATGATGGAATTCTACTTAACAGTAAGGAAAAAGGACATAATGAAATTTTCAGGAAAATGGATGGACCTTGAACAGATCATACTCAGCAAACTTGCACAAGAACATAAAGACAAACACCGCATATTCTCCCTCATCTGTGGTTCCTAATTTGGATCAGCTTGAATTGCAAGCTAACCTGACATGCAATTTGAGAAACAGATTGTAGGGATGGAAGGGTTTGGGGAAAGGAAATGGAGGGTGAGGTGGGATATACACAAAACTAAATCCAAAATAAATTGGTACCATAGATTCCTTACTTTGGGACAATAAGCTAAAAGATATAACCCTCCAAAGGAATGCTGAAGCATCATCTGGCAAGAATGGCACTGAAGAGGGTGGGAGGAAGCCTAACTAATAAAATTGGTGCTGGCTTGTAACTCCCAGAAATTGGTTACTACCCATATTGAGCTGTTGATTAGAGAGAACTATGAGGTTCCCAACACAAAACAGGCTTCTGTCAAAGCATTTGATTACCCACCTGAGGTACAAGATATAACCCTATTGCTGAAGACACCACAGACTGACAGACAACACACAAGAGACCTGGCTGAAATCTGGAAGAAAGCCAGTTCCAGATGGTTAGCCCACGTAGTTCTGGAATGCACCACTACATGAGCTGCTAGAGGAAATTGGCAAGCAATGTTGGGAGAAAGCAGGGGACACTACTGAATGACAGCCACCAGGATGACAAGATGTACACACCTGTGCAAGAGTGGCACTCATCCAATGTGGGTGATCAAGGGCTCTCTGACTGGCTAAGAGATCCACTCAGTGGCAAGGAACCCTTAGCTGGAACTGGAACAAGCCAATTCCTATGGAGACCAAGAATCTGGACCTCAAGGGAAAGTGTCCAGTAACCATGAACTTAAAGAGAAGTTACTCCCATCATAATCTCACCAAATTAACAATACTTCTCCCATTTAACCTATACTGATCTCACTCTTCATTGGAGAATCTGTTTTTATTTTTCAGAAGGCTGTGAGAACCGTGGACACCCTAAGTCTACCAACAAGACCAGAAATGATAGCTGACTCCCTGGCAGGAGAAGAACCACCCCTCCCACATCAGCTAGGGCCCAGGTGAAACCACAGAGGAAGTGGAGAGATGAGCAAGAGTGCTGCTTCCACAGCCAACCTGACATCCTGTGCCAAGGTGATGGAGACAGACACTGAGAACATTCAAAAGATTCCAAAGCAGAAATCCAGAAGCTGCTAAGAGCTCAACATTAAAGTGAACTTAAATCTCATGAATCATGGCTCAGAAAACTTTGTGGAAGAGGAGGAAGAAAGATTATAAGAGCCATGGTGGGGGCAATATCCAGAGGCACTGCTCCCCACCCCCACCAATGACTGACTGCTACTGGAAGAACACCAGCCCTCAATCCCAGGGAGCATACCAGCCATCCCACTGATAAGGGCTCACAGTGGAAATGGGGGCAGGGATGAGGGAAACGGAGGTACCAACACATGACCTGTTCATACAAAGTTTCTATTTAATAAAAAAGAGTTTCCACTGGAGGCCCACAGGCTGCCGCTGGTGCTGCCAACATGTCGCTAGTGATCCCTGAGAAGTTCCAGCACATTCTGCGAGTAATCAGCACCAACATGGATGGGCTGCAGAAAATAGCCTTTGCCATCACTGCCATTAAGGTGTGGTACCCTGCTAATGAGGCATGGAGGAAGTAGGGTTCTGCTGAGTCTGGCAGGCTTCTGGGACTGTCTCCTTCTGATAAGGAAGTTGAGGCAAAGTCTGAGGGCCCCTGTAAATCTTAGCAATCCTGAAAACTCCAGCGCCCAGGCAGGCCACAGCTGTCCCCTGAGATAAGATAAGAAGTTCAAAGTCTAACTTAATCAAGCTGCAGTAAACAAACCTAAACAATAAGGTTTCATTTCCTCTGCTGACATCACCATTCTCTCACAGATCTTGCTTCCTATGCTTCTACATCTGACTTTTCTCTATATAAGCAACTGCTATTGATACAATAAAATGAGAACTGCCCACTGCTGCATTCTCCCGAGAGTCTCATCTCTCGTTCGGCTCATGGCTGTTCTAAGCCACTGCTCACCCAGCTCCCGTGGGTGAACGGGGAGTTGATGCGCGCTGAGACTCCCTAAGTAAACCACGGACCCAGAAGTAATCAGCACCAACATGGATGGGCTGCAGAAAATAGCCTTTGCCAACACTGCCATTAAGGGAGTGGGACAAAGGTGTGCTCAGGTGGTGTTGCAGAAAGCAGACATGGACCTCACCAAGAGGTCTGGAGAACTCACCTGGGATGAGGTGGAATGCGTCATCACCACCAGGCAGTATCCACACCAGTACAAGTTCCCAGACTGGTTTTTGACTAGACAGAAAGATGGGAAGGCTGGGGAAAAGAGTCCGGTTCTGGCCAATGGCCTGGACAACAAGCTCCGTGAGGATCTGGAGTGACTGCAGAAAATCAGGAGGCTGTGCCATTCTGGGACCTTCGTGTCTGAGGCCAGCACACCAAGACCACTGGCTGCAGTGGCCACACTGTGGGTGTGTCCAAGAAGAAATCAGTCTGTGGCCTTTTCTATTAATAAACAGTTTCTATCCAAAAATGACTCCGGCCATTAAAAACAGGCACAGATTAAGGTGTAATGGGTACAAAAAGGCATTCCAAGTAAATGGAAATAGGAAAAAGGCAGGTATAGTTATATTAATATCTGACAAAGTAGACTATACCAAAAGTAACAAAAAGAGATAAGAAAGGCCACTTTATAGTCATCAAGGGAATATTTTAACAAGAGAATGTTATGAAATTAATCATATATGCATTAAACACAGGTGCACGAAATTTTGTAAAGCCAAATCTAATAGACATTAAATCAGAAATAAATTCCAATACAATAATGTAACTTTAAGATACTACTATTGTCAATAGGCAGATCATCTAAACAGAAAATAGAGGAAAAAATGGAGCTAAACCACACCATAGATCAAATGGACTTAACAGACAGAACACTCTGGCCAAACTCTATAGAATATACATTATTCTCAGCAGCTCATGGAACCTTCTCTAAAATAGATCATATATCAGGACATAAATATTAGGACATAAAGGAAGTCTATACAAATTCAGGAAATTTGGCATAATTCCCTGTATCATATCTGAACATAATGCAGTAGAGCTGAAAATCAACAATAAGAAAAAAAGCACTAACTTCTGGAGATTGAACAACACATTATTGGTCATTGAAGAAATGAAAAATGAAATAAAAAATTCCTAGAACTGAATGAGAATAAAGACACAACATACTAAAACTTATGGGATATAATGAATGCAGTTCTAAGAGGGAAGTTTATAGCTCTAAATGCCTACATTTCAAAAATAGATATATCTCAAATAAATAACTTAAAGAACCATCTGAAGGCTTCAGAAAAACAAAACAATCCAGAAAATGGCCAACAACTAGCAGCCATGCCAGGACCTTCCTGGAAAAGGTTTGAGATTCCAGCTGGGATCCAGATGCTGGACCCCAGCTGTCCCTGACCCAGGGCACACCCCTCCCCAGCTCCTGCACCAGCCTAGACCAGGCTCTGCAACTGCTCTCTGCTCTGGCAGAGTCCCCACCCAAGCTCCCAACATAGCCCACTGTCCCCTCCCTGCTGCATCCTGACCCAGGCCCTTGCCAGCTCAGCACCCTTCCCTCTGCAGTGCCTGATCCCTGGGAACACTTGTCCCTAAGACCCACCCTCATCACGCCAGCAGACATTGGTCTGTGGGCACACCCCCCCCCCTGAGATTCGCTCAAGGTCTGCAGTTGCGCCATGGGCCTGCCTGGTCCCCAGAGGTCCACCTCATCATCAAAGGTTTTTATGTAGGTTAAGGTGTGGAGTGGGAGAGAAAGCAGAGTGTAGAAGAAAAGAGCAAGCACATCATACGCTCCAGGCAGGTGCAGCACTGCCTCCTAGTGGGGAAGGGTGGAACTGACTCCTGTGAGCTCCAGGCAGATACAGCACTGCCTCCTAGTGGGGAAGGGTGGAACTGATTCCCAAGAGCTCCAGGCAGGTGCAGCACTGCCACCTAGTGGGGAAGGGTGGAACTGACTCCTGTGAGCTCCAGGCAGATACAGCACTGCCTCCTAGTGGGGAAGAGTGGAACTGACTCCCCTGAGCTCCAGGCAGGCACAGCACTGCCTCCTAGTGGGGAAGGGTGGAACTGACTCCCATGAGCTCCAGGCAGGTGCAGCATTGCCTCCTAAAAGTTCCACTGAAATTTCTTCTTATTAAGCACATCATAACACACCTAGTATCTACAATTTTCTTTTATCCCCATTATATAGAGCCACTGTTGAGACATGAGTTGAAAAGGGAAGTAGCCATAGAAGGGAGAAAAATGATATTAGTTGTTTTTAATAATTTAATCATTTGATTTTCTTAAGAACAGCTTTATATTCTAAGCAAGCCTAATGACTGAATCTCTTTAAATATCCTTTTTTTTTAAACCATGGGTTGATTACTTTAGCTAGGATTAGAGTTAAGAATCACTGAGCCAAAAACTATAACTGGAGTGATTAAGTCCAGTGGTAGCAGTGGTCAGTTTATATGGTTTCACAAGCAAAAAAAAGTATTCTGTCTTACAAAAACTTAGGCTAGAGAATTATTTAGTACATAAGACTGACTTGTGGTGGTAACTCTTATTTCTAAAGCTTGCTATGATTAGTCTTTTTGACGAAACCCAAAATTAATTTTCTTATTAAAAGAGACAAAGCAAATATCTTTAGCAATTACTATATAGTATAGAAATTTGTAATTAGAGTCTTTACCAAAATTTAGGAGTAGATCATTTTCTTTCTAAGAATGCCAAATGAGTATAACCTGTTGGGACCAAGCCTGGCTGAATATCTGTGAGCTAAGTTTTAGAATATAATATGCAGCCGGATGAGGTGACTTACACCTTTTGGTCTGAGTCCCAAGCATGGTAACTCATGCCTTTTGATCCTAGCACACCTGTGTCCCCCAGAGGCAGAGGTGATAGAAGTAATGCTAATAGCTTTGTTCCTGCTTCCTGAGTTCCCTTGTGAAAGAGATAAGACTATACAATGCATCCTTGGGTTATATATATGATGGATATTGGAATAAAATTTTGAGATTTGCCTGGACATTTCTCCCAGCCACATGTGTGTGAGTCTCTGGCTGTGCATTCACCTTTCCCCGATGGAGCCTGTCTCCTGCTGGCAGGTTAAGACTTGGGCTAACCTTGCAGGAGGCCAGGGGTCTGTGACTCAAAACCCAACAGTAACTGTTGAGAAGTAACTCTAACCATTGAACAGCCTGGTCATTAACAGGCTTATAAGTAAGACACTTTTTAGGGGCATTCTCTCCCTCTTTTTGTTTATAAGCAAGCAGAAAACGTATAGCATTTATAGTAGTCAATGTCTCTAACCATTGAGCAATAGAGAAAAATACCTTAGGTCTTTCTCTTTTGATTCAAGTTACCCACATAATCATGGACTTTAGCACCATAAAGAAGATATAAATCTCCTTGTGTTACATTCCCATACATCAACCAGAGGGCCAGTCTGGTTTATGAGGATGCGTTGGAAATATGTCTGCTTCTGGGTCTATCTCCAAAAGAGCTCTGTTTTGGAGACAGAATCAGGCTGAGCACATTGATATGTGTCTTTTCTATTGCTTAGTCCATGAGAGTTAGCACATGTAGTTGGCTTTTATAGAAAAACTGACATCTAATATTTATTTGTCTATAGAACTTAGTCTCCCATCCTTTATAGAATTCAGACCAAATTGACTTAACTTTCATCTAATAGTAGAAAACATATATTCTAGAATCAGAAGAATTAGGAATTTCTTTGTATGTAACACCTCTATGAATGTAATTTTTAAGAAAACGGACAAACCATATAATACTTATCAGCACATATTTATAGATCTTTATAATCTATGGATATAAGATATCTCCTGTTAATAATTTCATGATGTACATTTTTAAACAGTATAGGCAAAACATAATGATCTCTGAGAGAAGTCATACTTAACACACTTACCATATCTGAGAATGATCTGTTACCTTTAAAACCTTTGAATATATCTGACAATTCACCCTTGGTAGAATTTTCAAAACTGACTAAGGTTAACCTGAGAAAACAAAATTCTGTATCATTGTTAAAATCAGAACATTGTACTATCAGAAAAGTGCCTTTGAATAACCCAGAAGGAGGAATTATTTTATTAGCCCAGTAAGCATATCTGTCATCCTCCTGCCTCAGCTCTGTAAAAATATCACATGTATCACAAGGCTTAACTCACTTTGAATAAATGGTTTTATAGAAAAAAAGCTTTATAAATTGACTAGAAATCAAATTGATTGAATTTAACCTTAAGCCATTTTTGTATCTAATTTTTGCTTACTTATCAGGAACTTAAAAGTTCCCATTTATCTGAGCTTGTCTGCAGGGCATTTGTAGTGATCAGCTCAGCCAGTTTAGCATGGGGGATGGGCCTTATTGTGGTATGCAGACATACCTTCTTCTGGCAGGTTGAAAGAGAAAATATTTTTTTTAGTCTGTATATAGGCAAAAAAGTGCAAAAACCATATTACCTAAAAAGGGGCAAAAAACCAAAATCATACCAGTATAAAAAAGCAAAAATCAATTTCTCCAGTTGCTGGTCTCTTTCAAACAAAAGGCTGAGGATTGGGCCTTGGGAGCCCATGGTCTGGGACTGTTTAGAAATCTGAGGGCACATGGCGGCTTCTGGCAGTTTGCCTTGGCTATGTGTGTGTGGGGGTCTTGCTTTAGAGAACTTAGGGTGGCTCTGACATTTTTGAACTTAGATCTCCACCCTGCTGGGATTTTCTGGCAGACATGTGGCCTTGAGTTCAGCTGGGTAGAGTCCAAGCATAAAGCCCAGGGTGCTGGGTGTCATCAGCCTACAGCCTGCGTTAGCTCAGGAGGATCTGATCCACAGTGCCTGCAACGGCTTGTGTTCCAGGGTAGCTCCCTGCCTCACTCCTGCCTGCGAATGCAGAGCACAGTGCCTGGATGTTTAAAGTCACTCCGCCTGCAGTGAAACATTTTTGTCCTTAGTGTCCCATCCAGGGGCTGCCTGGGGCAGCCCACATGATCCCATGAAGGTGGTTCCCTGCTAAGCATACCTAAGAGCCTTTTTTATGCAGTGATGGTGTTCCACACCCTTTGCCTCAGGGCTTCCTCGCCTGGGAACCCAAGGGCCAAAGGATCAGCCTTGTTTTATCTAGTGAAAGCATCAGAAAGGAAAGATTTTTATTCTTTAAAAGTGGCTGCAAATAAGGAGGAGGTTTTTTATTTTTGGTTTCAGAAATTTCTGTTTTTAAATTATATAATTGGTCAATTAACTCTCTATGTTCTTTCTCTAATTGAATATGTTCTTTTAAGTGGGATTTGTTTTCTAGCTTCCTTTTTGGATTTAGGATAGGTATACTAGTCAGTGGTGCTGAAGCTTCTGGACTATAGGGGGGAGGGCGAGTCTTTAATGGTGGCCAGTCTAGATTATGGTATCTTGCTGCCTCTTCCTCAAGGTCCTCCCAGTCAGAGTCTGATAAATTATCATCTGTTTTTTATTTAAGGTTTTCTAAGGTAGGATATATTTTTGGAGGACTCCTTATTGTCTCAATTTTATTAATCATGGTTGTAATTTTTGTCCTTTCCTTGCTATTTTCAGCCTGGGTATTTTATGATTCTGTAATTATTTTTTCATCCTCACTATCTAATGAAATTAAGTCTATTTCTTCTACTTTTAATTTATCGCCTGATGACCATTTTTTCTCCCTGCAGTTCTGGGCTAAATCCCCCCATTTTTAAAAATCTTCTTGTAAAAGTTTCTCACTCTGTTTGATTGCTGCAGTGACTGTGGTGTTTTCATGGTGAAAACTGATTATTTCATTAATTAAGCTTTAGTAAGAAAAGGCAGGTACAGGAATTTTTTTCAGGACTGAATATTTTGTATTAGTCCTGCAAAGCATTTCCGACTCTTTTCCATCTTTTTTCATCTTATAGATCCCTCTTGGGGAAACCAGGGGCAAACTCCCTTTATAAAATCATAAAATATTAACAAATCTTTTATTTTAACTTTTACTCCTTGAGTCTTTAAAGCTTCTTTTAAACCTTAAACAAATAATTCATGCTTACTTATTTATTGTCCCATAATCACTGATGATACCAGGGCCTGGCTCCACGTGGCAGGTTCCCTCGTGGGGGTCCTTTTTCCTTCTTTGTTCGCTGAGGCTTCTCCATCGGCATTCTTCACCTAGGTCCCTCATACTTTGGCCTTGATGTTGAGTGTCACTGTGTCCCGGCCCACAGGTCAGTCAACGAAGACCTTAAGGGAGGGGGTGAGAATGGAAGGGACAAGAGATGCCAAGAATGGAGACAAGACAAAAATTCTGATCAAGTCTCCATTTATTGCACTACAGGTAGTACTTAAATATCCTCTCGCAGGAGGAAGTGCATGGATGCTTATGTAGGAAGTAGCATAACCGGGTTGATAGGTAACCTGACCACAATGAGGGTCATTTGATTTCTTGGAGGAAGCCTGCAGTTTGGTTAGTAGAGAAAATGGCAGAGACCTTCTAAATGGCATCGTCACAGTTAAGGCACAATAAGCACCTCCCCACGACTGTACCCAGCAAAGCTATTCCTCATAATAGATGGAGAATTGAGAGTATTAGTGAAATTAGCCAGGTCTACAATTATTTGACCACAAAGCCTACAGAAGATACTATGGGAGATTTTCCATGCAGATGAGACATGCAACTGGCCCTAGGAAAGGAATAGTGAACAAGCACGATAAGCAACACCAAACTGCTAATAATAACAGTTCAGATATCAACCCCCCTAATCCCTCTGATATGGCAGGACTTAAACATCCTTACAGTTATTACTTTGAATGTAAATGGACTTAACTCTCCTATAAAAAGACACAGGCTATCAGGGTGGATCAGAAAAATGGACCCTTCCATCTTCTGCCTTCAAGAAACACATCTTATCTCTGAGGCTATAGAAAACAGGAAAGTCTCTCTGATGTCTTTTTCTGTATACCTGTCTTCTGCATATTGAAAGGCTACTGATTTTTGTGTGTTAATTTTGTATCTTGCCACTTTGCTGAAGGCATCAATCACCTTCAGAAGTTTACTGATACTATTTTCTGGGTCTGATATATATAGGATCATGTCATCTGCAAAGATGGAAAGTTTAATTTCTTCCTTTCCTATATGTATCACTTTTATGCTTTTATACTGTCTTATTGCTTGGACTAGAACTTCAAGCACTATGTTGAAGAGCAATGGTGAAAGGTGCCAACAATGTATGCTGGTCTAATGATAGCATCTTCAATAAATGGTGCTTGAGAGATTGGATAAACATATGTAAAAAAATGAAAATAGACCCACTCCTTTCACCATGCATAAAAATCAACTCCAAATGTATCAGGGACCTCAACATAAGACCTGTAACCCTGAATACCCTGGAAGAAAAAATAGGAGGAACTCTTCATGAGATAGGAGTAGGGAAAAACTTACTGAACAAATCTCAGTAGCCCAGAAAATGCAACAGTCACTTAACCACTGGGACCTCATCAGGCTCAAAAGCTTCTGTACAGACAAATATACCATACTCAGAGCCAATATACCCCCATCAAACTGGGAGATGATTTTCACCAGCTATAACTCAGACAGAGTCCTAATTTCCAGAACCTACCCAGGACTAAAAAAAAAAATAATCAAACTGCCCCCTCTGGGGCAAAATGGGGCACTGATCTCAACAGAGAATTCACAGAGGGGGAAAAACAAATGGCCTTTACTCACTTAAGAAAGTGCTCAGCATCCATAAGCATCTGGGAAATGGAAATCAAAGCTACAATGAGATTCCACCTTACTCCTGTCAGAATGGCAATCATAAAGAAAACCAGCAACAATAGTTTCTGGTAAGGTTGTGGGGAAAGAGAAACCCTCATTCACTGTTGGTGGGATTGCAAAGTTGTTCAACCACTGTGGAAAGCACTGTGGAGACTCCTGAACATAACGGACATAGAATAACCAATGGACCCAGCTATCCCTCTACTAGGAATCTACCCGCAAGATGTCACATCTCAGCATAAGAGACATTTGTGCAACTATGTTTATAGGAGCCTTAATTGAAGATAGGGTGGAAAATATAAGAGACAAATCATTGAGAAGAGCATTTTGGTACAGTATTTTCAGGGCATAAAGTGACCAGGATTTTATGACCTCACAATAGTTGTCATTACTTTCACAAGATCTACACAATATTGATCTCATCAGCACTTTAATATGAATGATGGAGGAGGACAAGAAAAGCCATCAAGATAGAAGAATGCTTACTTGGAAAGAAGGGGCTTGTGGAAGGTGGTGGGGGAGACAAAGGAAGGTAATAAAATGGAGGTTTATGATAAAATTACGTTATGTTAATGTTTGAAATTTGTCAATAAAAAGTTTTTAAAACTTCAAAAATAAAAAAGCAGAGCATGGTGGCACATGCCTTTAATCCCAGCACTAGTGAGGCAGAAGTAGGAGGATTGCTGTGAGTTTGAGGCCACCCTGAGACTACATAGTGAATTGTAGGTCAGCCTGGGTGAGAGCAAGACCCTACCTCAAACAAACAGACAAACAAAACAAAACAAAAAACAATCAAAACCTCAAAAAAGGGGCTGGAGAGATGGCTCAGCAGTTAAGGGAGCTTGCTTCCAATGCCTGAGGACTTGAGGTCAATTCACCCATGCCTGAATAAAACCAGATGTTTAAAGTGGCATATACATCAGGTGGTTGCTTGTAGTGACTGGAGGCCCTAGTGTGCCATTTTTCCTCTCTCTCTCTTCCTCTCTCTCTCTCTCTCTCTCTCTCTCTCTCTCTCTCTCTCTCTCTCCTTTTCTATCCTTTCAAGTGAATAATAAATCAAAATATCATTTTGAAACTTCAAAAAAGAAAAAAGTTTTCCAATATGTTAAATATAAGTATCAGTTATTAGAATATAGGTTGAAAAACCTCTATAAATATTTGAAATTGTCCTTATGGCAAAAAGCAGCATACAAAATATCATGAATTTGAATGTATGGAAAACATAACCTCAGAGTATTTAAAACAAACACTTTTTAAAACTAAATAAGAAAAATATATAATCATGTTTGGTTTTAAACAGACATTTACCAATAGGTATAGGTCAAGAAAATAGAAAGTAGACGCAAAATACAGTTTGAAATGAAATATTCAGACAATGGATTTGATTTAAAAGACATAGAAAAGTGGCTCCCCTGCAGTTTAAGATACCCATCGTTTAAAGTGCACATTAATATTTAAATAAGTTGACATAGTATTAAATTAAAACATAATTCTAACAAATACTAATATTGTATATCAAAAATCTTACATGTTTTGATTGTGTGGTGGTTTGAACATAAACCATTTGAATACTTAATCCCTACAGGGTTTCACTGCTCAGGAAAGGTGTGTAACCTTTAGGAGGTGGAGTCTTTTTGGAGGAAGTGTGCCACTGGAGATGGGCTATGTGATGTTATAGCATGAATACAATGCTGTTTTCTCTGCTTCTTCCCTGCTGATATGAAGATATAATTCCAGCTTCCTGTTATAACATGTCATGTTTCTCTACCATGATGGACTCTAACCCCTGGGATTGTAAACTGAAGTAAACCTTTTCCATCCCTAAGCTGCTTCTGTTTAGGTCTTTTGTCCCAGGAATGAGAATGCAACCGATACTAGAAATTGGTACCAAAAAGTGGGATCTTTGGCTGTTCTAAACCAGACCTAGGCTTTTGGAATTTCTGGAAGAAATTAGACTCTGTAAGCAAAATTTTTAATGTTTTTTATTAGTATAAAATTGTATACATTAACCAAACAATATCCTCAGCGTCATAAGTTATTAAAGAAATCTACTTAAAACCAGGATGACATACCCTTTTATACATTAGATATTCTCCTCCACCATGGCTCTTACATTCTTTCTGCCAACTCTTCCCCAAATTTCTCTGAGTCATTGTGGGTGATTTTAAAGTTTGCATAATTATTAGGTTTTAAGAGTCTCTGGATTTGTGTTTTGGACTATTTTGGGCATCCTTGGTATCTATCTACGTTATCCTTCCCTAGGATATCTGCCTTGCTGTGGGAACAGCTCTTTTGCTCATCACACCACTTCCTTAGAGGTTGTGTTAGGGATCTAAATAGTGAGTTTGAGGTGGTTTGTCTCCTGCTTGGGTGTTCACCATCAATATTAACTCAAGTCCAATTGGTGGAATTCGGTTGTCCATGGCTTATGTTGATTTCTGAAATATAAAAACAGAATCTACAATGGAGAGTGAGACCATTATTGGTTGAGAGAAATATTGCTAGCTTGGTGAGATTTTAAAGGGTGTATCCTTTCTAAAGACCTGTGGTTAGTGGGGACTTCCCTTTAGAGATCTGGTTCTAGGTCTTCATTCAAGGTTGCCTTGGATCCTTGTACCAGTCAAGAGCTCCCTGCCACTGAGCAGATATCATAGCCAATTAGCCAGCTGTTGATTACCCATCTAGGTTGAGCGCCACTATTGCACAGATGGGTACTTCTTGTCTTGCTTCTCTGTGCCATATAGCAGTGTGTTCTCCACTCTCTGTCCAGTGGTCAGTGTAGCTTGAGGATGTCCTCTGCTTTCTTGGAATATTGTTGGTCTGGTTCCCCTGGCAGCTCTTGCAACACCTTCCAGCATTACATAGGCAATCTTTATAGGAGCTGGTTTCATTTCTGGATTCAGCAGGGTCTCTCAGTGTTGTGTGATAGCATCTGTGGAATCTTCAGCAATAGGGCTTTATCTTTTGCCTGAGGTGGGTATTCAAGAGCTGTGACAAAAACTTGTCTTGTTTTAGGGACCATGTAGGTCACTTCAATTAACAGCTCATTTTGGGCAGTAACTACTTACTGGGATGGGAAGACAAATGTCAGAGTCATTTGTATTAGAGGTAGGATTCCACCTGCCACCCTCTTTGGGGCCCTTGGTACCACACAATGCCCCCAGCTACCTCAAGGACTTGTACAGAAGAAAGGATTCTATGGAGTAAATTCATTGTGAGTTTAGGTTAGTGTATATCTCCCCCCTCCGTCACTTCCTCCTAGCCCCCACTTCCTTCTGTCCCCTTTGTCTCCTGAATAACATGTCAGGTTTGCTTACTGTTCAAGCTTAACCTGATTAGGGGGCCACAAATAAGGGAGAGTATGCAGTATTTGTCTCACTGTTCTTGTGTAAGTTCACTGAGTTTGATCTGTTTCAAGTCCATTCACTTTTTTGAATTTTGTTATGTAATTTTTCCTAACTGTGTAAGACCCTGATGAGAGACATGGAGGACACAGGGTTAAAGGGAAGTTGAGACTGGCCTGGAACCCTGATTATCTCATCCTGAGACTGGCATGAGTTCAGCTGTCTCCATTCCTCCCTAACCTCCAGCCACCAGTTGGGCCCCAGCAAACCATGATAAGCCCAGGCACTTCAAAGCCCGAGTTTATTGAAGTTCACATAATTCAGCTATAAGGTGAAAACAAGGCCCAGGCAACAAAAAAGTCCCTCTAGACTATCTATGCAGCAGGCACCTACCAATGCTTTCATGAGACATCCACAGACCACCCTAGCCTGATAATCCCCTTAGCCACCTATCACCCTGCCCCCTCCTTTTTCCTCCTGAATAAAAACACACTCCTAATAAACCTCCCAACCTAATAAAGTAGCTGTTCACTGCAACTGTCTCTCAGGTGGCTATGCCCTTTGGCTCAATGCTGTCCCAAGACTCTGTCCACCCAGTTGTGTGGATGAACTGGGTGGGGTATCAGTGTACAATGACCCCCTCAAGTAATCCACAGCTGGTGCCTAAACTTTGGGTCATCCAGTACAGCAGGTACTCTGGGACATGTAGGGGAAGGTGAGTATCCCTCCACATGAGGGAACTGGCCCCAGGGGGCATTCAGAGTCTTGCCTCCACACTCTGAGGGCTGGCAGGTCTTTTTTTTCTTTCTTTTATGTTTGGTCTTAGCCTCTCTTCAAAGACGTTAGTCCTCTATTCCTCTTATTTGTCTTCTCTCATGTTAAACAAAGCATTAACATAATGACAAGATAGAACTAAAGAAAAGGCTCCCCCAGGGGGTACAGAAAACTTCTTATCTAAACAGAGACAGACAGACAGCTAAGCAGAATCTTTTACGTTTTTTCCTAAGCAAAGGTAGAAAACTAGGCTTCCACTTGCCTGCCTGTCTCTGAATTAAAGAAAAATAAAACCTCCAGGGCTACCCTGAGACCCAAAGTCCCAAGGCTGGCCAGCATTCTCGAGTAAAGATAGGTGGTAATGAGGCCTGCACTCTTAGTTTCATAGCAACAGCTGGTCACTAACCGAACACCTTAAAGGAACTAAGTCAATTTAGTACAATTTCTCTTAACCCTATAAAGGACGAGGAACTAAATTCTATAGACAAATATGTGTTGGATGCCAATTCTTCTATAAAAGTCAACTATATGTGCTGGTCCTCAATCTTGGACTAAACAATAAAGGTAAAAACAAGATATTAATGTGCTCAATCTGACTCTGTTTCCAAAACAGGGTTCTTTTTGAAACAGATCCAGGAACAAGCATTTTTTCCCAATGCTTCCTTAGATACCAGACTGGCCCTATGATTAATGATGAATGTAATGGAAATCATAACCCAAGGAGATTTATATCTTCTTTTTGGCACTAAAGTCCATGATCGTATGGGTAAAGAAAGTAAAAAAGAAAATACATAAGATTTTTTCTCATTTGTTGCTCAAAGTTTAGAGACATTGACTACTATAAATGCTATATGTTTTCTGCTTTGCTAGTAAAACATAATAAAGGGGTAAAGAATACCCTGAAAGATGTTATAAGTCTCTAGGTTAAAGATCAGACTGTTCAATGGCTAGAGGTACTATATATCATTACTATATATATATATATATATATATATATATATATATATATATATATATATATATATCAATGGTTATGCTCATTTGGCATTATTGGAAAAATTATCTACTCCTAAAATTTTAATAAAAGCTCCAACCATTAATTTCTGTATTAAATATAATGATTTCCAAAGGTAATTGCTTAGTCTTTTAACAATTTTTGTTTCTGTCAAAAAGACTGATCACAACATTCTTTAAAAAAGTGACCACAACAAGTCAGTTTTAAGTACTAAATCATTCTCTCTCCTAATGGTTAGAGATATTAAACACATGTATGTCAAGACCACAGACTCAAATTTAGGTCAAAATTTAGGTAAAACAGCTATATTTGCATACACAGGAGCCAACCAGCAGCTGTCTCACCCAAATGCAGGGCTCAGGAGACTAATAACAAGCAAACAAAGAAAAAGTGGGGTTTCATGTCCAAAACCTTGGAGCATTTTCAATAAGAAATTTATCAAACAAATGTACAATTAAACAGAACTTTCAGAGGTAAAATATTATAGTTAACTGTAAATTCTACATAAATCAAAATTGTAGTGAGCCGTTCCTGTGAGGTAAGGGGGTGGGTCCTGCCGCTCCTACCTACGGAACAGCACGCGGTCTTCTTTGTTTGTGAGCCTGCTGACCACACCTGTAAGATGGCGCTGGCTTCTGCTCCCTACCTCCACGGAGGTATGCATTCCAGGGGATTATTAACTCCTTGTATGGAAATGGCTTAATGCCTGGCATGCTTCCGTGTATATGGACCAATTGTGAATGTATACGTATGTAATGCTGATAGGTTGTAGTTTGACTTAAAAATCCCTGCACATCCTGAGCACGAAAAGAAGAGAAGAAGAAGGAAGAAGAAGAATGAAGAAGTATGGTTAGATTGTTCTAATTTTTTCCAGTGCCTTTAGCTGGCTGGTTAAGTTATTAATTTGAGATCTCTCTGTATTTGTAATGAAGGCATTCAGTGCTATGAATTTTCTAATGGGCCATTTTTGGCAGTTTGAAAGGGCAGAAAGTCAAAGACTGCGGAGTTTACGCTTATGAGGTTTCAGAGGAGAATAAGGACACTATGAGGATTTCATCTAAAGCCAGTTCATATGATATTCTGGCAAAGAAATTGGTTGTATTCTTCCAGTGTCCCATGAACTTTATTGAAGATGAATTTAAAAGTAATGGAAAAATGTGTTTGGCCAAGTAAATTTTAAGATACAATAATGTTGACTGTATAGTTTGGGCTTGCTTAACTACTCTGATTTAAGTCTACAATGAAAGAAAACAACATTTAGAATAGCAAAACATAAAAATGTGAAGTTTAGAAAGAAATGTGGGCAATTTCAAATTCCAGGCCAAGGTATTGTAGCAGTAGTGCCAAACCTACCCAAGTATTTTGGTATCCAAAGGATTTTATCTTGAGTTCATAAAAATGCAATAGGTGGGGGCATTGTCCATGAAGGTTCTGGAACCTTTAGAAACTGGAGCCTTGATGGAAGAACCATGCCACTGGGGAAAGGCTTTTAGGTGTTATTGTTTGGCTGAATATGCTGTTCTCTTTCTCTGTTTTCTCTGTACTGATTTGAATATATAATGCTGACTTCCTATTATGGCCTATCAGTTTTTCTTGTCATGATGGACTCAACTCACTGGAACTGTAAACCAAATCCTATTATTTTCCTTCTGTAATCTGTTTTTGGTCAGGCATCTTCTTCCAGCAATCAGAACTTGTTGGTATTGCTTAAGGAGGACATGGAGGACAAAGGGTTAAGAGGGTGTTGAATGAGGTCAGAAACCCCGGTGGCTAACCCCAGTAGGCGGTTCCCTATCTCCACCCTCAACTCTGAGGCTCCCAATCCCCCAAAAAGCATGCCACATAGACCCAGGTTCGCACCCCAGCTGTGCCTAGAAGGTGGCAGTTCTACCTCCACCATCTGATACGTGCCCAAGCTCACGTCCACATGCAAAGCAAGAATTCACAGGTTACTGATTTCTGCCAATCTCTGTTGTCCATTTCTATCCCTCCCTCCTCCTCAATTTCTATTTAACCCACGATACTGTTGCAATAAATAGTGATTGGTGATTGGGATTTCTTATCATGGGACTTCTTGCCATGGATGCTTTTTCCCAGGTCTTTGCCCGTTACTGCGCTGTAACACATGGGGAACCATGTTTCCCCTAGGAAGCCATGCTTCCAGAGCTGAACACAGAGTTATAACACTTACGTGGGCTCTTGGGCCCACGGACATGCCTCCATGGGTGCCCGGTTTCCGGTCCCCCACAGCCACTGCTGCCATGGTCACCTCCATGCCACCAATATGGAGTGGGCTCACGCTCTGGTGTCAGCTTCAGGAGCCTCCCACAGAGCTGTGACACGGAGTGGTCCCCAGAGTGGTCCTCAGTACATCTCCGGTGCTAGCCAGCTGGACACGCCTCCACCTGCCACCCAGAATCGGTGCCCCGAGCGCCTCTTCCCAACCCCCCCGCCCAGTGCTCTCGGGGAACAGAAGCGGCCCTAGGAAAACTCCAACCAGACCTGGACCTGTTCCATTTTCTTTTTTTTATTAAAACAACAAGCACTTTAAAAAATCATACATTTCCCATGGGCCAGCGGGCAGGGGCGACGGACGAGATGGCGGAAGGCTGGAGCTGCTGTGAGCAACGGGATGTGGAGACCCAGAAGTCCAAGCTCCGGCCTTGATGAGCACCACGCTCCAGCGAGGGGCGCAGTGGTATCTTATTGACAGCCGGTGGTTCAAGCAGTGGAAGAAGTATGTGGGCTTTGATAGCTGGGATATGTACAACGTGGGTGAACATAACCTGTTTCCTGGACCCATAGACAACTCTGGACTCTTTTCAGATCCTGAGAGTCAGACTTTGAAAGAACACTTG